>JAQQPU010003103.1:24680-36044 GCA_029168905.1 Artemia sp. Kazakhstan ARC1039 | reverse complement strand
GGGGGGGGGGAGGTTGCCCTCTCTTAATACCCCCTTCTTCAAGCTAAAGTATTTAATAACTTTCAATAAAGCTTCTTATTTTAATTAAATGGCCCTATTGTTAAATGGCCCTTACAGAATTGGGATAAAAAGTCAAACTTTAAAATTTTGGTTTAAAATGAAAATAAGATATTCCTTTTAATATTCGTAGTTCCTAGTGATAAGAACAACTAAATCTAAACATGGGATTATCGATGCTTGGAAATCCTGAGAAATCCAAGTGAATTGGTCATTATTCCAAACTTAGCTGTTTTTCCAACAAAAGATTTAATGTGCAAGAGTTTGGGTTAGTTATATTTTCAGGTTCAAACAATCTACCAGTAAATTTACTTTCATGAACTGTAATGCTAATCATGTCACTAACAAATTCTTTTAGACCTGCGTCAAAATCTCTGGTCAAATCTTTGACTTGATGATGAGCTAGTTTAGCTGACAATTGGATTTCTGATTCTCTCAATAATTCATTTTTTATTAGCAAAGAAGTTAAATAGTTGCATAAACCCATTTATTGATACATTTTTTCAAAAAAATCGCCCTTTGGAATTTTTTTTTCCAATGGTACCACCGCTAAGAGCTGCACCACAGCTGGCGGATGTAGCGTGATTTTGGCTGGCAACAGAACTCTTCGGGTATTTATTTTGTTCTCAAGATATATTAAAGGTTTAGTAATGTATTCAGATTTACCTCCGTTTTTCAGTTTATCCAGGTCCTTATGTTTTGAAGAAATATGCTCAATATTTTAAGTCTTGGTTTGATTACAATCGTAGATAAAGTAGATCTCAGTTTGTAATCATTTTCCATATATCCTGTCTAAACATCGTGAAATAGCCTCTGTTTTGCTTGTTTTTTGTCCATAATAATTTTTTTTCTCCGTGATAATATTATTTTTTTAATAAAAATAAAAATTATTTAACTTAAGCAGCTGCATAGTATTTATTTAGCTGCGTAGCTACATCGCAATCATTCTGTTTCTGAGCATGATCTACAATTGAGAAAACGAGCGCACCTAATAATAGCACAATTTGTTTTGAGAACGTCGATGTATTCCACCTGTTATCATTACCAGAGCTTTGTGATCGAACTAAAAGTGTGTCTTTATTGCTTATTTTCAACTGTGTTTTCTTTCTCAAAGTATTCGTTTAATGTTTATGCTTTATAATCAATTTTCTTATATTATAGTTTTATTCGGAAATAAAATGTGTCACTTGAAATTATTAAACCTGCTACACGGTCATAAATTGCCGATCAATATTTTAGACTGATATTTATCACAGTTTATTTGCAATAATTATATTAAAGGATAGACTAGAGTGTTGTGTATGTAAAATTTGATCTGGATAATTTTTTTTCTGGGATGTCAAAAAAGTAAAACAAGTTTCTAGGCCCTCGATAGCATTTTGTCCCTCTCTGGGTCCTCTTTTTAAGGGGGACCGTCCTCCAAAAATAAAAATTTTATCGTACACTGTGATCCACTTGACATAAGGACTTACGGTTTTAAGTGTCAATCTGCTCATTAAAAGGTTTGTTGCATTTTTTTAGGTCAAATTTTTGGGTGAAACAATTTTTTTGTGAATTGGGCTCTCTTGACATTAGGAAGTTTAGGTATAAGGTCAATAAATAAAAAGCTTTTGCCAATTTTTGGGGGTCTGCATCCGCATTCTATATTCTTTGTTACATTAGGGTCAACTTCACCAAGGAACTTACTGGTGGAAGTTTGATCGAGATAAATGGCTTTTAGCTTCATTCTGGCCTTTTTCTCTTTGGGATTGAAATTTTCTTGATCCTAGAACTTGAAAAGATTTGACTCTTTTCGGCCCCATTTTTGGGGAGAGACCCGCAAACTAACTGGCTAATGTCCAGGTCCCCTGAAAACTTCACCCTCTAAACAAAAAGTTTGGTCTCCTTAGCCCGGTCAACAATCCTTGAATGATTTGTGTAATCCGGAAAAACGCTTTTTTGGACTATTTTGGGCTCCATATTCGGGGGGAGGGGGGACCTAATTTTATTTTCCGCTTTCAACCCTTTTAGAAGAATAATTTTTTACCTTGTTCTGGGTCATGTTTTTGGGTGAACCCAGTTTTTTCTAATTTTACTTCTGCATTGCAGTCTTCTATCAGAAAGACTCAAGGATATTAGTTCCAAACCGATCATAAAAAGGAGTTTATATCCCTTTTTTGTCCCCTTGTTTCGGAACCCAAGACATTTTTTGAACATTCCTTGGCCCTATAACATTCTCCTGCTCCCAAATAAAAAATTTAGTCCTCTTGGCCGAGAGAACGATCCCTGAAAGATCTTTAGCCGAACTGGCCGGCCATGACAAAGAACAAAGAAATAAAACTAAAGGAAGAAGTAAACAAAATGAGACTGCGGCCAGTTTTCTCTAGTGGCCGTAGTTTCGTTTTATTTGTTTCTTCATTGAGTTTTATCTCTTTGTTCTTTGAGAACGATTCCTGAAAGTTTTGAACCAATCAAACACCCAAGATAGAACAAATCCCACTTTTTACACTTTAATAACTATCTGAGAACAATTGGCAATTTGCATAATTTACGGTCTATACTCCCTGGCTGTGGGGGAAATGTCGTTCCTGGAGGCAAAATATTAAACCCTTCGACAATTTGAACAAAATGACTATCAAAAGGTTGATCGATTATAATTGGACGCTTCGGGAGGCTGGGTGACAAAAAAAGACTAATATCTTTCGACCCTTCAAATTGGCGCTAGATAATTAAGTTTTCATCCAATTAGTCCCCTTTCAAGTTTCTACAGCCACCCCTTTAATATAAAGTGCTCAGAAAAAAGAAAAATACATTGGAGGCAAACGGCTCTTTACTAAGACAACGCTAGAGCGTTGTCTCTAATTTGAGATATTTGAAAATCTACTTTATATTATCTGCCTTTAGGAAAAACCATCAAGTTCGTATTATCTCAACGGCTTCTGTATGTTTTGAAATTGTAGCATCATTTATTTCTGGATTTGACATGATTAATTTCACAGCCCATCGTTCATAGCGATCTTCAGTTTCTGACATAAAATAAAAAATTGTGAGAACAATTTGTGGTTTTTGTCATCCAAAGTAAATTAAGCTGATTGAATTTCTCTTCAATCACTTTTAGCGTTTGCTTTTCCTTTTAGTTTCCACCCGAAAGCACGTAAATCTGATAGTGATCAGACAGATCGAGCGAAGAACCGAAAGAACATGAAAGCCTATAAGCATTTGATTGAAGAAACTCTTCTTTTTCTCAGCAAAGGAAGGCGAGACCTTTTAGGTGATGTGGAAGAACTGCTGCTCTTTGAAGCTCACTTAGCAAAGGTATGAGCCCACTGTCTGTTTATTATGCTAATCGGAATGGGAAAAATGTTAATATAAAGCTTATCATGGTTGTAGCGGTAGCTGCAACCTAGTAAATAGCGAACCACAGCCCATAGTAAATAAAAGTTAAAAACCGCGTTTAGAAAAAAGCTACCTAGTGAAAAAATGCCATCTGAAACTGATTCAGGAATGGTAACTATTATTTCGGTTAGTCCTAAAAGTACAAGTTTATTGCGAAAAGAAATTTATGGTAATTTATAAAAAGCCTGAAACCCCTCCTAAATGGCGTCAGATCAAAATGAAAGGTGCAACATTGGAATCAACATGGTTGAAAACCTTATAAAGAGAAATTACAGCCCCTCTTCCTGAACAACAAGGAATATCACTTTTTTGCATGGGTAGCACTGATCTGTCTCCCGTTATTTTTTCTTTCTTTTTTTTCTAGCAGGGCTAGGGGATGACCAGAGCATCATAGAAAGATGTGTAATAGCTCATTCGAAAGGAAGTTAAATTATTTAGTGCCATTTTTAAGTGACCATAAAGATTGAAGGGCAACTAGCCCCCCCCCCTTAAGACGTCCTCCCCCCAGAGTCATTCAGTAAAAATTTTGAGATAGCCATTTTCTTCAACATAGTTCAATGATCCAATATCTATGATTTTGTTGATGATACGACCCTCCATAGTCCCTAGGGAAAGGGCTGTACGCTGTATCGGTATCAGTCATATCAATATCACGCGTATCAGTATGGGCGTATTGTCATTGGGCGTTTTGGTATCGCCTGTATCTGAGACAGATTTTTAGTAGCTCATATAAAAGATATTGCTCATATATACGTCCTTCCTATAAATTCCAGCATCAGCAAGTTCCAAATGACACTAAAAAACGACATTTTTTGTGCCTTTTCTCAAGTGAAAAAGCTGGGGCTACTGGGCTACCAGAACTTTCTAGAGTTACGTTTAATGGCTCATTTGAAAGCTACTGCTCATATTTACGTGATTTTTATCAATTCTACCATCCGTAAGTGTGAGATATCCCTAAAAACAGGGGCGTAATTTCTTCAAAATCCTTGGGGGGGGGGGGCGAAGGCGGATCAAACTTTCCCGGAGCAAGTGAAAATGTCAGTGAGAAATGCAGAATAATCCTTATAGTGCGAAAAATGCAAAGAATCATAGGCAGTGTAATAGCGCTGCCTAAGTAAAGAACGATGTTGGCACAATGTATTTTTTTTTCTAGACCAGGGTACCTCGTATCAAAGGAGTTGTCGTAGAAACTTCAAAAAGGGCTCATTCAATTGGAAATTGGAATGACTAGCGCCCTTTTTAATAGTCGAAGTGATTGGAAGGCAGCTAACACCCCTTCCACGCCCACCATTTCCCCAAACACATCCAATCAAAATTTTGAGATAGCCATTTTGTTCAACGTAGTTGATTTCCAGATAGAAATTATGTTTTTGAGGAGGACACTCCCCCCACAGCCTTCAAGGCAAGGGTTGTAAGTTATGCCCTGGGGCATATAAGATTTTTATAGAAAGTGTTATCATAGACACTTCAAAAAGGGCTCATTCGATTGGAAATTCAAAGGGCTAGTGCCAATTTTAATAGTCAAAAATGATTGGAGGGCAACTAAACCTCCGCTCACGCCCACCTTTTCCCCAAACACATCCGATCAAAATTTTGAGATAGCCATTTTGTTCAACGTATTTGAAAGTTCTGGAAATTAGGTTTTTGAAGATGACAATAGAAATTGATGTCGTAGAAACTTCAAAAAGGGTTCATTCGATTGGAAATCGAGATTGCTAGTGCCCTTTTTAATAGTTGAAAGTGATTGGAGGGCAATTAACCCCCTTCTCACGCCCACCTTTTCCCCAAACACATCCAATCAAAATTTTGAGACAGCCATTTTGTTCAACGCAAACTTCTAAAAGGGCTCGTTCGATTGGAAATTCAAAGGACCAGTGACCTTTTTAATATTCGAAAGTGATTGGAGGGCAACTAACCCCCCTTTCATGCCCACCTTTTCTCCAAACACATCCAATCAAAATTTTGAGATAACCATTTTGTTCAACGTATTTGAAAGTTCTGGAAATCAGGTTTTTGAAGATGACAACCCCTCTCCCCAAATCCCTCTGGGGAAGGGTAGTAAGTTATGCCCTGGGGGCATAGAAGGTTTTAATAGAAAGTATTGTCGTAGAAACTTCAAAAATTGGCTCATTCGATTGGAAATCGAGATTGCTAGTGCCCTTTTTAATAGTTGAAAGTGATTGGAGGGCAACTAACCCCCTTCTCATGACCTTCTTTTCCCCAAACACATCCAATCAAAATTTTTAAGATAGTCATTTTGATTCAACGTAGTTGAAAGTTTTGGAAACTAGGTCTTTAAGGATGACAATCCCCCCACATCCCTCCGGGAAAGGGTTGTAAGATATGTCCTGGGGGCATAGAAGGTTTTCATAGAAAGTGTTGTCGTAGAAACTTCAAAAAGGGCTCATTGGATTGGAAATCGAGATTGTTAGTGCCCTTTTTAATAGTCGAAAGTGATTGAAGTGCTACTACCCTACCTCACGCCCACCTTTTCCCCCAAAACATCCAATCAAAATTTTGAGACATCAATTTTATTCAGCGTAGTTGAAAGTTCTGGAAATTAGGTCTTTGAGGATGAGAACCCCCCCCCCCCCCAGCCTTCAGGGCAAGGGTTTTCAGTTATGCCCTGGGGACATATAAGCGTTTTATAGAAAGTGTTGCCGTAGACACTTCAAAAAGGACTCATTCGATCGGAAATTGAAATGGCTAGTGTCCTTTTTAATAGTTGAGAGTGATGGAGGGCAACTAACCATCCTCTCACGCCCACTATGTCCCCAAACACATCCAATCAAAATTTTGAGAAGGCCATTTTTTTCAACGTAGTTGAAAGTTTTGGAAATTAGGTCTTTAAGGACGATAGCCCACTCAGAGCCCTCAGGTCAAGGGTTGTAAGTTATGCCCTGGGTGCATTTAAGGTTTTTTATAGATAGTGTTTTCGTAGAAACTTCAAAAACAGCTCACTTGATTGGAAATTGAAAGGGCTAGTGCCCTTTTAATAGTCGAAAGTGATCAGAGGGCAACTAACCCGCCTCTCACAACCACCATCAAACACATCCAATCAAAATTTTGAGATAGCCATTTGGCTCAGCGTAGTTTTGAAAGTTCTGGAAATTATGTCTTTGAGGATGACAAACCCCCTACACCCCTCAAGACAAGAGTTGTAAGTTATGCCCTGGGGGTATATAAGGTTTTCATAGAAGCAGTTGTCGTAGAAACTTCAAAAAGGACTTATTTGATTGGAAATTAAAAGGGCTAGTGCCCTTCTTAATAGTTCGAATGCAATTGAAGGGCGACTAAAACCCCCTTTCACGCCCACCATTTCTCCAAACACGTTTTGAGATAGTCAATTTCTTCAACGCTGTTGAAAGTTCTGGGAATTAGGTCTTTGAGTATGACAACCCCCCACAGCCCTCAGAGTAAGGGTTGTGAGTTATGCCCTGAGGGCATATAAGGTTTTTATAGAAAGGGGTGTCGTCGGAACTTCAAAAATGGGTCATTCAATTGGAAATCGAAATAGCTAGTGCCGTTTTTAATAGTAGAAAGTGATTGCAGGGCAACTAACCCCCGTTTCACATCCACCATTTCCCCCAAACGCATCCAATCAAAATTTTAATATAGCCATTTTTTTCAACGTAGTTGAAAGTTCTGGAAATTAGGTCTTTGAGGATGCCCCCCCCCCAGATCCATCAGGACAAGGGTTTTAAGTTACGCTCTGGAGGCATATAAGGTTTTTTTTTTATAGAAACTGTTGTCCTAGAAATTTCAAAAAGGCCTCATTTGATTGGAAATTGAAATTATGCCCTGGGGACATATAAGGTTTTTTTCTAGAAAGCGTGGTCATATAAACTTAGGAGAGGGCTCATTGGATTGGTAGTCAGACGTTCCAGTGTTCTTCTTAAGAGTCAAAATGATCGGAGGGCAGCTACCCCCCTCCCCCCACACATGTCGTATTGTCACGAAATGCATCTGATAGAAATTTTGAGATAGCCATTCTATTCAAAATAGTATAAATATCATATAACAAGGCTTTTGGGGTTGAAACAAACCCCAGACATTAGGGGAAGGGTTGTAAGTTATGCCCAGGGGATATTTAAGGTTTTTATGGAAGGGATGGTTGTTTAACTTTAGAAGAGGCTCGGTCTTTCTTCCTGAAAAAGACTATGTCAATATAAAGCGAACAGAAATTAACTTAAAAAAAATTTTCCACAAAATAAGTTTTTCAAAAAAAAGTGAAGAACTCCATTAAGCCAAAAATTAACAAAAATAGAATCAAGTAATCTACCAAGCATACATTATTAGCCATTAGGATTATTATTAGCCATTCTGTTCTCTGAGTGAACATCGAATGTGGATAATAGCTATTTATGAATGAAACTAAAGAATACCAACACGTATTAGTGTGCAGTCGGCATCAGTTATTGACAACATTTTTATGAATTTCAATCTACAATCGAGTTATGTCGTATTAACTGATGAATCGGATCACTCTATGTTACTTGGTGAATTTTTGATAAATAGACTTAAATCTAACCCGAATATAAAAGTAAGAAGGACTATTGATGATAAATCATTACAAAATTTGAGAGCTAAATTAACTTGTAGCGACTGGACTTCAGTTTATGAAGAAACCAACCCAGATGCAATGGCTACCCTATTTATTGAGAAATTCTCTTCTGCCCTTGACTCTGCCTGCCCCTTTTCGAAAAAGCGCTCCAGGTATGCGACTCCAAAAAAACCTTGGATCACCCAAGGCTTACTAACCAGTATTGAACACAAAAATATGCTATTCAAGCAATATATTGATAATCCTGATGTACATGGTACGGACTTCAAGAATTATAAAAACACTCTGACAACCCTGCTCAGGAAAGCTAAACAGGCTTACTACCATAAGCAGTTTCAAGAAGCAGAAGGATCGCCAAAGAAGACATGGAAACTGATAAATGAATGCCTGAATCAACAAAAAACTAATACGTTTCCTGAGACCATAACCAAGCCTGATGGAACATCTTCAACATCCCAACAAGAAGTAGCCAACACGTTAAATGAATTTTTTGCATGCATTGGAGAAGCAACCTTAGAGGAAGCTTATGGCCTTTCAACTGTCGTCACGGATAATTACAAAAAATACCTACCTTCGCCGTCTTGCTCCTCTATGTTTCTGTCGCCAGTCACTGAAGACGAACTGCTGAAGATTGTTCAAGCCATGAAAAACGGTCACTCCGAAGGTCCAGATGGGTCGTCAAATTACCTCATAAAGAAGACCATCGATTGCTATGTCGGCGTTATCGCACACATCGTCAATTCTTCATTTAAAGATGGCATCTTTCCTACTGTCTTCAAGTCGGCGAAGGTTATACCCCTCCACAAAGGTAGCGACCCCAAGCTGCCTTCAAACTACCGCCCTATCTCTATTCTCTCTGCTTTTTCAAAAATTATGGACCGCTGCATCTACAACAGACTGATGAATTATCTGACTAGGTCTAACTTCTTCAACAAGTATCAGTTTGGATTTAGGCCTGGGCACTCAACCGAATATTCTATAATGGTTTTGCTACAATTTTTGAATGATGCGATGGACCGTAATGTGATACCAGCTACAATATTTGTGGATATAAAAAAAGCGTTTGACACGATTTTTCATCTGATTCTTCTGGATAAGCTTGACAACTGCGGAATAAGAGGTAATGCTCTCTTACTCATCCAGTCTTACCTCAGTGGTCGGAATCAATTTGTGGATGGAGGTGCAGTAAGATCGGTAAAAACGCCATGTTCTGAAAAGGTAGGAGTACCACAAGGTTCAATTCTTGGACCACTACTATTTTTAATATACACCAATGACCTTCTGAACACTATCACCGATGATGGACTTGCTTTACTATTCGCAGACGACACGGCTAATTCTGTCACAGGTTCAGATGAATCATCCGTCAGAGAAAACCTCTGTTTTGGTCTAAAGAAGCTATTGCAGTGGTTTGCTGACAACCTCATGGTGTTAAACTCTTCGAAAACCCATTTTATTATCTTCTCTCGAATTTCTCATGCCGTACCGTCGATTTCCCAAATATCTGTCCGTTTTAACGGAGAACTAGTTACCATTGCAAGGAAGGAGTCTGGTAAGTATCTAGGGCTAACGGTTGATGAAAATTTATCTTGGAAACTTCATCTTGATAGGCTAAGGATGCAGCTAGGAAGGAATGTGGGGTTACTGCGGTATCTAAAATTCCACCTCCCTTTCCCTGCTCTTAAGTCAGTTTACTATTCTCTAATCCATTCTTACTTTAATTACTGTCCAATTGCTTATTTAAATACTTTCAAATCTCTTATTAAGCCCCTTCAACGTCTTCAAAATAATGCCCTTCGTACGTTAAAAGCACTCCTTCCTTCCCCATCTTCCCTCCCCGATAAATCCCCTACTAAGAGCCTTTATACATTTTTAAGAATATTGCCAGTTGAACTAGTCCTTACTGCAAATTGTGTCCTTTTCAGACTAAAACAAATAAAAGAATTATTACCATTGGCTTTAAATTCTAGTAACTTCTCTTTAGTTTCTTTGGTCAAGAATAATTATTGTTTAAGAAGTTCAGCCAAATTACCTTGCCCTAGAATCCGAACTGAAAGATCCAGATTTTCTCCTAAAAATTCAATAATAAAGTTCTGGAATATTTATGAAAGCAATATAGATTCGCGTTTTTCTATTCCAGTTTCTAAAGCTAAATTCAAACTATATCTAATAAGTAATTATAGATAACTATTCATTTATTTGAAGTCATGTTGGCCGGTGCAATTGTTGATAATTATTTAATTATGTGGTAATTTATTGATTTGAGGTGTGGGCGGTGGGTTCAGTGTGGTGTCTCATTTTCTTCCCAGTATATCTAGTGTATTATAATTTCTTTTCATCATTTGTTATTATTATTATTATTTCTTTTATTTTTTTTTAGGGTGCCTGTTTTCGAGTATAACTCACTGTGTAGGCACCCTCTGTAAATATTTTGTTTTCCATTGATTCATATTGTAAAAGTGTTATTTTGTCTTGTAGTGATTTATTGAGAAATTAAATGAACTTGAACTTGAACTTGAATCAATAAAGGAAACCCAAAACAAACAGAAATTAAAATAAATAACAGAGTCAAGCTCGAAACGAGCAGAAATTAGTATGAGTAGGGTTCTAGACCCCTTGCTTTCTAAAAGCCAGAATATAATTTGTACTTTACTGAAAAAAATTCTTTTAAATTTTCACTTTTATAACTTTAAGAAATCAAAAATTAGTTAAGATTTTAAGGAATAAATATCATCATATGTATATTAAACTGACAATGCGAATTTTTTCAGTAAATTCATTTCATTTTTTTTTTCATTTGAATTCATGTACTGTGATTCAAATTCAAAACCTGCATCAAATCAAAAACATTCAGAAATAAAAAAAAAAACGTTGATTTTAAGTGAAAGTAAGGAGCGACATTAAAACTTAAACAAACAGAAATTATTCCGTATATGAAAGGGAATGTTCCCTGCTCAACGCCCCGCTCTTTACGTTAAAGTTTTTTACTGTTTTATAAAGCAGAGTTGCTTTATAAAACAACTTGTTTTTATTTATTTAATCTCAGTTAAACCCACTCTCGGACCCTTTCTTCTCAATCAAAAGGCCTACTACTGGGAAACCAATTTTGAAGAAGAAAACGACCATATAAGGTTTCTTTTTTTTAGTCGCATGTTTGTTGATAAGCATTTTGGCTTTTAGCAGTAAATACGACCACAAAAAAAAACCTTTGTATGTCACTCAAAAGGGCCAGCTTTAGAGCAAATGACTGGTTTCTCGAAAAAAAAAATTATCCTCCTTTCATTTAGTCATTTGGAGTTAGGAGAAGGGAATGGTTCAAAATCTGGAGATAATTCAGAAATACCTTCTGTTTATATATATTTTTCAAT
>JAQQPU010003103.1:0-11111 GCA_029168905.1 Artemia sp. Kazakhstan ARC1039 | reverse complement strand
TATATATATATATATATATGGATAAGAACACTGTCAATCTTGAATTGATATTGCTACTAAATCCTATTACCTGTGTCAGAGCTATCCAATATCAACTAGCCGGTAAATGTAAGTTTTCTTTTGCCGTCTTAATTTCCTGTTCCTAGTTCTCGCTTTCTAATCGTATTCCTCTAATCTCTCTCACGACCCATGCTTCTTTTCAAAATTCTTTAAAATTCAAACATCTTTCAAGGGACTAAATCTGAGGAAAAATCATTTCCGGCTGATATTCAAATCTTGTGAGATCAACTTCCTTTTCGATTTATTTGGAATATTTGATTTTTTTTTTTTTTTTTTTAGCTGCATCATGATTTCTGTCCAGATTCCGAGTTTGAGCATATTGACCTTGGTGACACCGATTCAGGACAAGATGATGCTGAAGTTAATTCAACTGTCAAAGACCTAATTTCGATGCTGCCAACTGTAAGTTTACTTTCAATTAGTCGTCAAAATTTTCAGTTTGGTTCCATGCGTGAATTCGTTTTTTTTTTGTAAAAAATTGTATTTTATAACAATATTGTCGTTTCTAATTTACAAAAGGCACTAGATATTGCAACTTCGAATGAGCCCTGAAATAGCTCTCAATGATGTTTCAGTTCCCCGCTAGCGGTGAAACAAAAAACTAAAAAAAACAACAGGAAAGGAAAACCAAAGAAAAAAGAGGACACACCAGGACTATTGTGCAAAAACGTGATTCTTTTGTTGTTCAAGGGGATGAGAGAGGGTGGGTGGGAGGGAAACTAAAAGTTTCCTGTTAGGGGTTTTCGGAAATGGCGATTCCAATAATGTACTTTTCGTTTCGATCCAACGCCGTTCTTTAGGGTTTTCAGGCTATTTTTTCAAACTTCCATTTATCCGTCTTAAAAATAACATTACACTATGAAACTTAATTGAAATAATAGTTGCCTTTCCTGAATCAGCCGCCAATGGCAACTTTTTACCACTAGACGGTTTTTTTTAACACTTGTGAGAACTTTTGGCTACTATCGTCAACGGTATAATCATGGGTGCAGCTTGCGCTGCAACCATGATTATACGGGAAAATAATATTTTTTATTCTATTTCCTTAGAATATCAAAATAGCCTAATGTTCTAACATTCTTTTCTGTTGTATATTTACTCTGTTTTCTCAACTTTTCGTTCAGTTAAATCTGTGTATCACAAAAGGGAGAGCCCTTGACATGTCTGTAATGGGCATTACTTAACAAGACAGAATCCTTAGCATTAAAGCAGAAGGCATTAAATCGACAAAAATGGCATATCATATGACAATGAAAGGGGATCATGAGACAAATGAGAAACATCATAAAAAAATCTACGTACTGTTCAAATTCTTCACTAGAATTTGAGTTCTTTTCGAAAAAAAGAAACAAGAAACGAATAAAGGCAAAACAAAAGGGATACATCCCTGAGATTGAGATAGGCTTATCAAATAGTTCATGGTAACGTAGCTTACTATAAGTAAGTAGTGATTCGTTCTAATAGTGAACAAAATTTTAAAAAGGGAGTTTTGATTACAATATATACATTAAAAAAAATATGGTTTTTGTGGCGATTTCAAATGTATAAAGTTCATTAAGCTTGAATTTACTCGGCAAAGTTATACGCCTGACAAAATTTGCCTGATTTTTACCGAAAAATGGGGCATATCAGAAAAACCGCTTGTAGAGGTTTCAAGCCGCCCCCTCCCCCTGTCTACATAAATGTAAAATTATATATTTTTTTCTGAGAAAGATGATCATGTATGGGTGTTTATTTGTTTCTTGTTTGCTTGTTCTTTTTTCCTCTAACGGAAATCACTTCCAACCAATCATCCTAAAATTTCGGGAAAAGACCCAAAAGGAAAAGAAAGTTCTATTGAGCTAAAAAGGAAAAGAAAGTTCTATTGAGCTTTTAAGGCAGTCATAAAGATTGCCCTCTGAAAATTGCCACTTTCTGCCATTTTGTGGTACGAAAGGACCATTTTGGCCCAAAGGATGCCAAAGGCCATCGAGTGAAAATTTAGAAATAATCAATTTAAATTATCGATAGACTATATATTCAGCTTTCTAACTTAGAACCGGTAATATGGTGCGATGGCGCATTCTTCCCTAAGGATGTACGCAGTCTATATAAAATAAGCGGTTAATGTAAATATTTGTCTTAAAGCTTCATTTAGCTAAGTTGATTCAATAAAACTTCGTCAAAATGATGCAAGATGGAGTATCCTTCCGCATCAGCTATTATAGAGGAGGGCGGGTGAATCTTTTAGTGGGTGGGTGGAGTGTGTTTGATGCCTCAAAAAGTGCTTTTGCCCCCAAAAATTTCTTAGTTCTCCGCGAGTCTTCAGAAAAATATAAAAAGAGCTTTCTTGTTTAGAGGGGGATAGGCTATGAATTGCCTCTTGATCCTCTTGGCATATAAGGTGTTTATAGAAAGCTTTGTCGTAGAAACTCAAAAAGGGCTCATTCGATTGGAAATTGAAAGGTCTAGTCCCCTTTTTAATAGTAGTAAGTGATTGGAAGGCTTGACATCTTTATAGTAAAGATCGATGTAGGTACAATGTATTATTTTTTTATTTTTTTTTTAGACCAGAGCACTTCGTATTGAAGGGTTTGTCGTAGGAACTTCGAAAAGGGCTCATTCAATTGAAAATAGAAAGGGCCGATGCCCTTTTTAATAGTCGAAAGTAATTGGAGGGCAACTAATCCCCCTACCACGCCCACCCTCCCATTTGCCCATTATGTTTAAAAAGTAAGTGTTGCCTTAAAATTAAATCAAAATTCACTGTGTTAACGCTAATTCTTAATAAGGCATCTCAGCAGTATCCCAAGAACGACTGAGGGTATTATGTTCAAACTTTCAGGGCTACTTCTGCTCTTAAAATTTAACCAAATCAAAAAAGCGTAAGTGTATCCAAGCTATCAAAGAAAGTAAACAGATTTTTTTGTGAATGGTATCAAGTTTTCTATTTCAGGTCAATTAGAGGAGGTATGAAACTAAATTAAACACTAGTATTTGTGTCCAGTTTTTTAAAAGGGTGTATGTTGTTAAAAATTGCTGAAAATTTTCTCCAGCATACAAATAGCAGGCCAAACTATAAATTCTTAAAAAAACGAAAAGGTTTAAAGTATTATTTTCCTTTTCCCTGAAAAGACTATGCCAATATAAAACGAGCATATATTAATTAAAAAAAACTTTTTCCACAAAATTTTTTCAAAGAAAAGTAAAGAACCAAAAATGAGCAAAAATAAAATCAAATAATCCACCAAGCGTGAAACTACCGCAAATCAGCATCGATAAATAAATGAAACCCAAAACGAACAGAAATTACAATAAATAACCGAGTCAAACTCAAAACGAGCAGAAATTAACTTGAGTTGGGCTCAAAAGCCCTATGCCTTACCAAGGCCAGAACATAATTTGCACTTTGCTGAAAAAAAAATCAAATGAATGTGCATTGTCAGTTTAATATGCATATACTGATATTTATTTATCAAAATGTTAATATTATTTGATTTATTAAAGTTATAAAAGTAAAAACATTTATATTTTTTCAGTAAGTAATCAGTGACAGTAAGTAATCAGACAGAAAGTAATCAGTGCTTGAGGGGGCTGCCCGTCTCTAACCCTTGTGTTTTTATGTTAAAGCTCTAATTTTGTCTCAAATCTTTAAGCCAGACTTCAAATACAAGGGCCGTTGAGCCGTAATAAGAAGTTTTATTTTAAGGCACCATAAAACTTTAGCGTAAAGAACATAAGGTAATCAGTGCCACGTCATACAGCGATTATTTACAATGGAACCGAAAATGTATTAAAAATGGGTAACTTTTTCATAAGAAAGTAAAAAAATAATTATAAAAATTAAATAATAAAAGTCCAAATATTTAGGCTTCGCATTCAGAATCCTTTATCAACTGAGAAGAGAAAAATTAGCCTAAATAAAACATATAAAGAAAAACACAACAGATACTATACGATAATAAAAAAAAATCCTTTTCAGCAAATCCAATTTGGTACAGCAAAGCAGAAGCAATAAACTAACCAAGGAAGATGTCTGCTATATGTATACTATATGAAATTTTATCAGTCTTTTTATTTGAAAATGTTGTGCATACCCTAGATTAGAATCAAATTCATGTTAAGGAACTATTATGTTTGAAGAGTTGATGAATTTTTCTGCACTGCTAATCTGGCTCAAGGTCGTTGATTTTCTCCAAAGTTTATTTGATGTTGGCCTTTATTATTAAAATTCAAACTTGAATGGGGCTGACTATGCAAAATTTCTTTATCTTCTATACTATTATAAGTATATGTGGCTTTAGCCTATTATAAACTGAGTTAAAAAAAAAAATCCGTTGATGAAGCCCTCTTCATGTGAAGACGAAATATTCAGAATTTATTATTATTATTTTCGTATTATAAAGTGTTTTTCTAGCTGTCTCATTATGTAATTTTATCCGTTTTGAGTAAATTCTCATTTCAGTTGTAAATTGACAGGTTGTTTGATGTAGGAAATTATTTATATGCGGGATAATTAGAACCCGTTTTAGGATCTAGGAACCCGTTAAGTGCTTGTTTTTTTATTTAATCTGAATAGAGGCCCAGAGGCTATCAAGTAAACTTATTTATTTTTGCTATAATATCGATCCTAAAAATTAATGCTAGTTAGAAGCGACAGCTACTACAAGTTAAAATTTGGAATAGTTCATGTATCAAGGTAACGAGTTTAGAAATTACAATGATTAAACATAATCTAACATATTTATTTTGCTTTTGTTTCAGTTTGAATGGGAGCTGTTTATTACAAACCTTCTCAAAAATACTAGCTCTCAAAGTCGGCTAAAGCTGAAAGACAACATTTTAGAAATACCAGTAAGTCTACAATGTAAGGAGTACTTTATTGCCGTGTTTGAAGTGATCTCCAGAACTCAGAAAAGGTAAAATGTTTTTATTTGATACACCTGAATTGTAAAGGTCTTACAAACTTTTGTATAAGTATCAAGTTTGCAGGGTAGTGTAAATTTTTTTGTAAGGTTTGTTTTTTCTTCAAAATTTCCTACATATGAACTTTTGCAATTAACCTAATTTCACTCCCTCTTGTATTTTTTTCTAAATTTTGTATAGTTTTTAGTATTTTAAATTTCCCTGAAGAAGAATTTTTTTTTTTTAGGAACAAACTTTTCACTTCTTTTGTCATAAGACTGGGTACTTTAAAAAAAATGTCGTCAGATCAAATCAATGGAGTCGAAAAAATCGAGTCTATTTACGCTCGTTTGCCTTTTTACTTTATTCTTCTGTCTTCTAATTAGATTTAATAAGAAAAGTAACATTCACTGTGGATGTTTCACAGGATCTCCTTTGAATGATACCCATATTTAACCGAATAAAATATATCTGAAGCTTCAATTGGGAGTAAAGATATAATTTCCCTGCCCCTCTGTTAAAACCATTATTTCATACTATTATTTCTATATGGAAGTAAATACATATTCACACCCCCCCCCTATATTAACAACCTCATAGTTTGATGCATTAATTGAGTACTATTTACCCATTGACTTTCGTAGCCGTTATCTTTGCTCTCTGTAGGCTCATCCAAAAAAACAAGAAAGACAATTTGCCTAAATACTAATATTAGTAGTTACCTAGTATGCACTACATAAGGGACATGAAAAGGGACAAGAAAAACCCTCTATATATTGAAAAGGGACAAGGAACGTGACAAGATAATAGTGTAATAGATATGAAGCATACAAGAAACTGGTTTTTTAGTATTATTGTCAATTGCACAATGAATGTACCGTTTGACGTGGGCATTTTTTAGGAGCCAATCAGAGAGAGCGATGGTTGCTCAATATACGATAACTTGATTTGTGGTTGGGATTTGAATAAAAGGAATGGTTTTCACTACAATTCATATTAGTAAGAGAATTGAATTCAGAGAGAATAGTTTATTTGAGAGGATATTAGTAGAGAAAAAATGAGTGGTGTATTTACATTATTGGAGATTAGTGATGGAGCTGACAGTAGCAGCAGCGATATACGAGTACCCAATGTGGCTGTGGAAATAACCGCTGGCTATAGACTATGCCTTGAATGGGACAATATGTATGCTAGATACGTGATATCATTAAGCAAGTTTAAGCATGAGGAGCAACTACGTTTTGCTGGAAAAGTGAATATTCTCCATATAAATAAACTTCGGTCAGCATTAGATGTCCTATTGAAATATATTGATGAGAACAAAATGCATCAGTGAATATTATTATTGTAATTATATTCAATAAAATTGTTTCTAAATCAAAGGTATTTTTCTTTCTATAGTAGACTAGCGTATATTTTTTAGAGTAGAAAAAGAAATTCTGGTTAGTCTGAAGTTGGTTGTAGGAGTGTTTGGACTAAAAAATAGATAGATTCGAGAAAGAGCGAATCATGAGGAATCTTGTGTTTATGGAAAAACATTTGATTCTAGATGACGATTTTCTAGAGCTGTCTATTCAAAGGAAGATATTTTCTCGGGGAATGCTTGTCGATATAATGAAAACTGATTCTCCATCATTAGACTACTGTATGAAGCTTCTACATCGTGGTCCAAATGCATTTACACAATTTATTGATATATTGATCACGACACGGCAAAATGATATTGTGGATATGCTTTTAAACATTAGTTTAGAAATTTAGGACTTTTTTTCATGAGAAAGATGGTGCTCAAGGATGATTTACTCCTCTCTCTATCTCAGACAATTTTTGTTGTTGCTAGCTCAGTTTCATTGTGGCAGTGGGAGTGTCAACACATGAAAAAATGTTCCATACATGTCCCTTATGCATGTACACACTGGGCAGCTGGTCATCATGTGAGAATTGCACAATGATTGATGAGTATGATGAAAAGTGTAGATTATGCAACCCGTGTAAATTGCATAGAGGATATGCTGTACAAATTAAAGGTTGTAATTCCTGTCTTGAAGAGGTGTGTGACTCTCATCCTAAAGGCCACCTATGCTCCAATTGCCATTATGATAAATGTAATCAGTGGGAGAATACATATCCCGGTATGATTGGAAAGAATCCTAAGCGTAATTTTAGTTTATTGCTACGAGATTGGTATCGTCGTGGTTTTAGATTGTTCTGGGAGGAGGAGCCGGGTCAGCGATTCAACTGTTGGAACAGCAAAAGAATATGGTTTCTACGTTATCGTTGTGAAGACAATGGGTGTTGTGATTATAAGCCCACTGATTTTTATTTGGCTGTGACGGAATGTGATTCGACACTTGAGGACACTGTTTGTGAAATTGCTTCAAATAAGCAAATTGAAACATGTGAATTCTATAGAATGAATGAGAATAGTATCATTGACTATACAAAGAGATATGACAAGAGTGAAGTCACACTCTATTGTAGAAAATGTGACCCTGACATTGCAGTACATCAGGATCAGTACACTGTGAATTAATATAATCTACCTGCACTAGTTGTTGTCGGAAAATACCTATACCTAGTAGAAGATGAAATCTAAAGAGCAGAAAAGTCGTTTTATCACGTATATAAATTGTTTATTAATACACAATTTCACATACATTTTTAGAACATTTTATTCGTACGGCACTAAAATCAATATTAAATACGCTTGTAAGTATATTTTCCACTAGAAAGTCGTTCAATCGAGGTAAGTCAACGTAGATGTTGAGAAACTGCTAGTAGGTGTAGCCACGACATCTGAACATGAAAAAGAGTAGTGCATGAAAGCCACATGTCTTAGTCGTTAAATCTTGTACTCTTCGTTGATTTTGAATAATGGTTTTCCCACTGCTTTCAATAAAGTTGCTGATGTATGGCGTGTAGAATTTATACGATAGGCTAAGAGGATCAAAAAATTCAATATTCTTCGCTTTTTGAAAGATGCATAGCCAATGGCCGGTCTTCAAAGTCGATGGACTGCTATTAACAATGATTAAGGTATTTTTAACACTTGGAATTTTTTCAATGAATTCCGAAGGTATTCAATAGGACTTGTACTGGGACATGTATAGATCCATACTAAAAAAGTTGATTATTTGGTTTGTGTTCATGGTGCTAGGTCTAGTAGAACACTGCCGTCGGGTGTGATTTCCCAATAGTTTTCAAATTGACTCAATGATATTAGCGTGATACTCTCAGTCAAAGCATCGGCAAATGTACACTCTAAACGTACATTCCCTGTTCGTACTATGCTCATATCCTGAGTCCCCGACAAGTCCAAAACAATTACCCCATGATTTTTTGAAAACATTGAATCGGTTATTCCATTTTCAAATAGTTGAGAGTCATGATCTAGGGATTGCATGGTCAACTCGTACAGAGTTCTATAGGATTTTTTGTCAAAAGATAGAGTGTACAGTGGAATACCATTCACTTTGCACACAAGGCTAGATAGACCAAAAAAATTAAAACCATGGGGGGGGGATTCAGTCCAGGATCCAACGGCACTGCCACTCTTTACAAAGGCCAAAGCCAATTTTGATGGGATTTCTCCATTGATAAACGATGAATCGCTATAGCTACGAGACCCGGTGGCAATGTGACATTGATTGGTGATCGTATGGGGGACAAGAAGTTTAATGTTGTTACCATTGGTTCTTAGCTTTTCCACTGCCAATGCAACAGAGCTCAAAACCTGTTGTTTTTGGACGTGGAGAATTGCCGATGTGATAATGACATTTGCATCGGGTGCAGCAGGAAGTGTTTTTCTCAAAATGAAATTCGATGGGGCCAGCTGTAACTTTATGTCAATCTTGACATTGGGGGGGTAGCCATTGGGATATATTGAATATCTCATGATTTAATTTTCCAACCAGATGATACTCCTGGGTCACTGCAGTAGTCAACTCGCCGTCAGTATCAACACCTGATCGATATTCATAGCCCAATGATTGTCCTCTCAACTCCTTGTATGCCTTTGGTGTCATCATCATAAATTGTGTGTAGCTTGCATAGTTGAATAAATTATTGCTAGTGCTCACCAATGTTCCATTAATAAATACATTAATTTGTTTGAATAGGTTGTGTAGAATACAGTTTTCATAGGAGAGACCGTTGCAAGCAGTTGGAGTTGTATTATCTGACTTTTTCTTCACCACAACATTTAAATCAATAAATGTTGATGACAAATCAATGAGATAGTCTTCATTGGAAAATATTTGAAAGTGTATATTTTCCGAGAGGGGTTGTTGGGGGTGAGATTGTTCATAGTAGCCATACTTGACATTGACATCAACATTTTCAGCATTGAATAGATTCAATGAGGAATTAATTGATTGATATGATTCCTTGTGGGGGAGATAAGTCATCTTAAAATAAGGAGTTTTTCTTTGATCTAACAATCCTTTTCTTTTTCTTCTGCTGCTTATTGGTCTTTTTTTTTATTCCTCAATGTCCTTGTTGATGTTTTTCGCTTCCCGCCTGGGTGGAGACTGATGAGTGAATGACGCGCACGCATCCTTTTCAATCCCTCCCCATTTTGCCGAGATTTTAGTTGCTCACCAACGGCTCTTGCTGAAGATCTAATATTTTCCTTAACACTCTCCTTGAAATTCTTGCCCGATCCGCAGTCCTGTAGTGTGGAGGCAGCAAAATTTGATGCAGCAGGTACAAGATATCTTCTGGCAAGGGGTAGTGCAGAACAAAATAGCCTAGCAAACCAGCTACCAAGACCATAGCCAGACATTGTAGTACGCCCCTTGTAGTAATCCAATCCATTGCCTATTTGACCAACATAACAATCGATATCGGGGTAGACAAATGGAATTTTCCTATTGTTCATTTTAGGTGATTGTGCTGTCGCCAACAATGGGTCGAAAATGACATGTAATCACTGCTAAGCCTTTTGTTATTGCTAGGGGATCACCCAATTCACTTCTTAGTGTTAACTGACAGAGTTCTAAATACGAAGTGTTTACAGGAACATACTAAAGATGCTTTATATTATAGTGATGAACAAGTTCATGAGATGTTTTTCGTTCAAGAACACGTAGGAGGGGGACATTTGAATTACCGACTCTCGATGTTTCCACAAAGGATGCATAGAGAAATATGCAAGAGACCTAGGCGAAACCAGGTGGATAATCAGCAAAAATAACTTGATCCATCCCGTAAACGGTGCCAGCATTTTCCCCATTGATTCTGTTTAAAGCCAAGAACGTCTCTCAGATTATCATTGAGAATAATTATTTCAGTGTCAACAGGTGCGGTAATGTAAATCCTATCGTGTTCCAATGAATAATTAAAATGGAATGTACCATTCCTACGATATGAGATTTTTCTATTGTATTGTACGACACAAATCTCTCATATCATCATATTCAATATATTTCAATTTAGCATGTGGATATTCGCTAGATTTAAGTGCTTCAACCCATTCATAGTTGACAAAGAGTGTCCAATCGAATGGTATAGCTTTTATATCATACACACGATCCTTTCTCAGGATGTCATAGGTATTTTTGAGAATACAGTCGACAAGAGCCACTTCATACGCACCGTCAAATTTGATGGCGGGGGAGAGTTTTGTCCAAAAATCACCTGTCATATTCAAGTCGTTGTAGTGAGGATCGGAAACATTGGACTTGAAAGTTACATAGAAATCATAGGGCATTGTCAATATCTTCAACACCGATCCAAGAATCAAAATCAGAGTTGTATCCTAGCCACCGAACAAGTAACTGTTTCTTACCCCTGCGAGTACGTGTCTTTAATATCTTTTCAATTTGATAGATTTCACTATTATTTTTAACTTTTTGTAGTTCATAGTCATAAAAGCCGCCGATAATCTTTTCATCTTTGGTATCACGCAGGCGATAAGTTATGGGTTTAATGTCTAGGATTTTTGCCACTTTAAAAAGTTCTGTGGATCGCAAGTAATTCCCCTTTTCAAAAACATTAGTTGTTCTATTAATTCGAACAGTATCACCAACATTGAATTTATTTTTCTTCTTGACAATCGATTCATTGGAATATTGTTTAAGAAAGGTATCAATTGTATCATGATCAGAATGATGAACTTCCGTTGGCGTAGAGTTGGACAATGATCGATGAGATCGTTGATTATAAAT
>JAQQPU010003102.1:29220-61768 GCA_029168905.1 Artemia sp. Kazakhstan ARC1039 | reverse complement strand
GGGGGGGGGGGCTCATTTGATTGGAAATTGAAAGTTCTAGTTCAATTTTTAAGAGTCAAAAGATATCCGAAGGCAACTTGCCCCCCCCCCGCACGATCTATTTTCCCCAAACCCGTGCGCTAAAAATTTTGAGGTAGACAGTGTTTTGGAAATTGTTCAAAAAATAGCTAACAAAAACGTTCACCAGAGCCCGGAGGATAGGTATTGTAAGTGTTGTCCTGGGGGCGTATATGGTTTTTATGAAAAGCATGCTCGTATAAACTTCAAAGGGGGCTTATTTGATTGGAAATTAAAAGTTCTAGTTCAATTTTTAAGAGTCAAAACATATCCGAGGGCAACTAGTACCCCCCGCTCCCTTTTTTCCCCAAGCCCATCCGATGAAATTTTTATAATAGCCATTTCATTAAAAATAGTTCAAAGGTCAGATAAGAAAAATTCCTGTGTCAACGGAACCCGACAGGGCCCGGAGGCAGGCGTTATAAGTAATGCTCTAGGGGCATATATAGTTCTCATGGAAGGCATGTTCGTATAAACTTCGGAGAGGGCTCACTTGATTTGAGATTGAAAGTACTTGTTCACTTTTTAAGAGTCCAAAGAGATCGGAGGGCAACTGACCCCCCTCCTCCACGCCCTAAATGCACCAGATAAAAATTCTGAGATAGACATTTTGTTAAAAATAGTTCAAAGTTCTAATAACAAAAAACTCCGGTGTCCTGCCACGGCCCGGGGGCCCCCAGGGCCCGGGGGTAGGCATTGTAAGTTATGCCCTTGGAGCATATATGGTTGTTATGGAAGGGATGCTCGTATAAAATTCCTAGAGTGCTCATTTGATTGGAAATTGAAAGGTGTAATTCACTTCTAAGAGTCAAAAGTGATTGGAGGGCAGCTAGCCTCCCCCCACACTCCATTTATTTTTTTCCCAGAGGCACATCATATAGGAGGGGTCGTCGTATAAACTTCAAAGGTTGCTCATTCAATTGGAAATTGAGAGTTCTAGTGCCATTTTTAAGAGTCAGAAGTGATCAAAGGGCAACTGACCCCCCAAGCCCTTTTCCCCCAAATACATCTGATGAAAAATTTGAGGCAGCCATTTTTGTTAAAAATAGTTCAAAGATCATATAACAAAAACTCCTTTACGTATGGTCATTTCGTTAAAAATAGTTCAAAGATCAGATAAGAAAAACTCCTGTGTCGACACAACTCCCCCCTCCCCAAGGGCCGGGGCAGGCGTTGTAAGTGTTGTTCTGGGGGCATATATGATTCTTATGGAAGGTATGCTCGTATAAACCTCAGACAGGGTTCATTTGAATGGAAATTAAAAGTTATAGTTCATTTTCTCAGAGGGAAAAAAATCATAGGGCAACTAGCCCCTCCCGCCCTCCACGCCTTTGGGTGTATCGGATGGATAAACCCATCAACTAAAAATTTCAGGTGATCATTTTGTTACAAATAGTTCAACCATCCGATATTGAAACTCCAGGGTCGGCAAACCCCCCAGGGTCCAGGGATAGGCGTTGTAAGTTATACTCTGGGGATATATATGGTTCTTATAGAAGGGATACTCGTATAAACTTCGGAGAGGGCTCATTTGATTGAAAATAGAAAGTTCTAGTTCACTTTTAAAGAGTCAACATAGAACAGAAGCTTAATGCAGTCCCCCCAAACCCTTTTCCCCCAAACCCATCCGATAAAATTTTGAGATAGCAATTTCGTTAAAAATAGTTCAAACATCAGATAATCAAAACTCCGAGGTTGACGCAAACCCATTTTTTCACTTTGATATTGTTACTTTGATATCAGTTTTGATACTTTGATGAATATTTGATTTTATGATGAATATTTGGTTTACACTTTCCAAATTGTTTTCATTTATTTGGTTTAATAAACTTCCCTTTAAATTACATTGTCAAATATTATGGGAAATGTCTTCCTCTATCTGTGTTTTATTCATTTGCTCCCCTTCAATTTCGTCTGGTATAGGATCTAAGGGCTTGTCATCTACCTTTGACCTTTGCTTTGCTATCTCGGGGTTCATGGCTAAAAATCTTTCGTGGTCGTTTATCTTTTTAAGTTGTCTTATATTTACTAACCTGCGTTTACAAGTTTTTAACTCCTGTAGCAAAAAGACGTTTTTATATAATTCCGATAACACTAGATAAGGTCCCCTGTATGAATAATCTTTTGATGAACTATTGTATTAAACTATTGAACTGTTGTATTGTGCCGCTTGACCTTTTCGGACCCTTTTTAATTCATTCATACATATTTGTCGGCTGACAAATACCTCTTGAACGAGATTAGATACCCATTCATCTTCTGAACAGAACCCCTCCCTCGGATTAGAAACAATGTTATCAAATACTGATTTCGCTTCGAAACCATGTAGTAGAAAAAAGGGTGTATATTTTCTGCTAGCATCTATACTAGTGTTTAATGCTAATTGTATGAATGGTAAGAATTCACTCCAATTTGCTCTATGTATTTCATCATGGTGTGAGTTAGTATTCTTTTTACACATTTTACTCTATTTTCTGCTAATCCATTAGATTGGGGGTTTCTTGGTGATGAATGTATAATTTTGAATCCTAATTCTTTGGCCATTTCATTAAAAGTTTTACTTGTAAAGCATGTGGCATTATCAGACAGTAAGAAATCCATATTTCCAAAATGGGATATGATTTCCTTTATTATAAATTCCATCACTGATTTTGACCTGAGGTCTTTGGCAGGTGCTATCACTGTGTACTTAGTAAAATGCTCTACCGCGATAATTATATATTGGTCACCGTTAGCGCAAAGTTGTAGTTTTCCCGTGGTATTCATTGACCAGATGTGAAATAGGTGGTCAGAGAAAATACTTTCTCTCAATTTAGGATATATATTGCTAACTTTATTTCTCCTTAAACATAGATCACAATTCTTTACCGCCTCCTCAACTTGGCAGTACATATTTTCAAAAACACAACTTTGTTTTAACTTATTCAAAGTTTTTACAGTCCCCATGTGTGCTCCTAGGAAAAGGCTCGTATGCATAAGATTAATGATTCCTCTAATTAGTTTTTTTGGTAGGATGATTTTAAATTGATGCATCTGTTTCCTTTTTTCTGAGTTGTCTATTGCATACAATATTCCTTCGACTAGGATCAACTGAAGATCTCTTAACCATTTCACAACAAAAGGATTCCCTTCCCCTAAATTTGAAGTTTCTGGTCTGTTGTTTATTTGAGCTCTGCCCGAAACGTCAAATTTTGGAAATTCTTCCTGCGGCTTACCCCTCTTGGTGCCTAGGTCTGCGGGTATCCCAGACCCAGCCCAATTATCCATGCTAGTGACCCTTTCTATAGTCCTAGTCTTTGCAAGCTCCACCGCCCGAGCTTGTCGTATCCATAATTGCTCGTCCCTCTCCGAGTCTGAATCCCTGGACGTTTGGGATTCAGCCCGATTATCTTTAGTGCCAGTAACTTCTACGGTAGTTCTGGTCTTTGCAAGTTCCGCCGTCAGAACTTGTCCTTTGCAGGGTTCAAATTCACTCCCCTCTAAAATTGACCTACTGTCAGTAACACACGCATGCGTACTGCCTTTTACTTTTACTTCTTTCAGTTTGCCGTGGATAGACCCAGAGGTTAGGCATCTATCCCTGTACCCAGGCTTGTTCCTTCTTATAGAAGGAAACTCCTTTTCAGTATTACTAATGAATTCATCCCCTTTCGATGGTTTGATAGCTCCGGGAATGTTTGAGCTACCCGTATTTGACTCACATCCCTCACAGGACCTGGTCAAACCAGTCTGGCTCGACTGTTCATTTCTACCCTCTTTAGACTTTTCGTTATTTTTATCTATATCCTGGGGAGATTTTAAGCCTAAGAGTGTATTTTCTAATTTTATTATTTCATCAATTGCCACCTTAATTTCAGGGTCCTCATCTCTTCTTTACCAATCCCCCAAAAAAAATCAATCGGTTCCTCGTCTCCTAATAGGGCTAAATATTCTACTTCTAACTCATCAAGATTAATTGACCTATTTTCCTTAACAAATTGTGAGCTAGGGCGACTCAAATAGTCTGCAGGGTTCCTACTGGTACTAATGTGGTGATATGTATACAAATCATTGTCTAATAGAACCGCAATTCTATATAATTTTGAGTGAAGATCCTTTGATCTTTTAAGATATGTTAGTGCTGCACAGTCTACAAATATGTGAGTTCTCGCGGCCCATAAATATCCTTTTTGGAAGTGCTTTAGACTTTGTACTAAGGCAAAAAGTTCTCTGTTGTGGTTATCAAACCTTGAGGCTGCACCCCTAAGAACCTTTGAATAGGTTGCCACTATACGAAATATATCTGTTGTTTCGCATTGTTGCATTAAAATCGAAGCAATACTTTTTTCCGAGGCATCTGTGACAAGGTAAAATTCCTTGTCTTTATCAGGAAATTCTAAAAAAATACTATTTGGATTTATTAATTCTGTTTTTAATTTTTCAAAGGCTACGCTTTGTTCTGGGCCGAAAATAAAAGGAACGTTTTTTCTAGTTAGTCGAATTAAAGGTTCGGCTAATTTTGCGTAATTATGATAGAATCCCCTGTAATAACCTGTTAAGCCTAGAAATGACCTAATTCCTGTGACGTCACTTCTAATTCTAATTTCTTTAGAGCTTCCAATTTTTGTGCTTGTGGTTTAACCCCTTTTGTGGAGACTCGAAACCCTAACAAGTCACATTCTTCCGAGAACAATTGAGATTTATCAATATTAAGCCTTAGATTAAATTTTATAGCTTGTTTTAAAGTTAGTTCAATATGTTTCAAATGTTCTTCAAAGTTCCCTGACGTATGTATTGTCAAGTCATCTACATAACTTGATAAAAATGAAGAAAATTCGGGTCCATAAACCTGATTTAAAAATTCAACAAAAGCGCGGGGTGAGAAAACTGACCCTTGTGGCACGCGCTTAAATACATAAGAAATCCCCTTATTTGAGAAACTAAAATATTTTTGGCTTTCTTCAAATAAGTTACAGTGACTAAATCCATTTCTAATATCAATAGTTGAAATGAATTTGGTTTTATTAGATAGATCAGAGATGACCTCTGAAATTCTTCGAATACCCCACTGTGAGTCTTTTATCGCCTTACTTATTGCTCTTAAATCTATGAGGAACCGACTATTACTTTCATCCCACAAGTTAGTCGGTGGAATTTTCCCATCCTTTCCTGGTTTTCCTATGCAAAATATTGGAGCTGTATATTCAGAACGTCTTATTTCAATTATTCCTACTCTCACCATTTCGTTTATGTGTTTTTGTAAGCATTCTGTCATTAAAAATGGTAAAGGGAATTGTTTGACACACTTAATAGGTATATCTGGGTCTATTTTTACCTTATATCCTGGAAGGTCATTTTGCCCTACATCATAAGGTCCAGTTGCAAAGGCTCGTTTCAATTTTAATAAGACTGTCTCTACTATTTGTTTTCTTTCTGAACTTAACGGACCCGTTTTAATTCTCTTTAAAAATTCGCTGTCTTCCCATCCTATTTTGTCCTCCTCTATAGAGAGGGATTCCTCTTTATTTTCTATTACTCCTGCTGCTAAGAGAGTCGCATCCGTTAAATATTCATTGTTTATCACCTCATATGAACCAACGGTTTTACCTCGTGGTAAGTTTAGAGGCTCATCGCTCGTATTAAAATAAACTATTTTTATTGCATTGTTATAAGTTTCACATAGCGACGGAGATATATGTAATTGTGTCTGAATATTCGGGGTAAACATTATAGTGTCGCCGTGAGCTACAAAGGGTGCTGAGTGATTCGACAATTTGGCCTTAATGATTTGGAAACAATTGGCCTGAATACAGACCTGTTTCGCTATATATGTCAATCCCCTTCCCGAAATTTCTTCCGTGAAAAACGCAAGAGAATTTATTTCCTCCTTACTTGTATTTCCTAAAGAGATTTTATTGTATTTTAAATTTAACGTACAATCAAGTTTGTTTAAAATATCATATCCTATAATTACGTCAAATTTTAAGTCTGGGACGACTAAAAATTTCCAAAATAATCTTTCATTCCGTTTTGCCTCATCTGTAATGCAGAATGCTACATTTATCTCTCCTATTAGTGGTAAAGTCTCTCCACTTAAAGATTTTACATTTTGGGAGGATGGTTTGAGGCGTCTACGGACCTCTACTGGAAATTTTTGAAATATTTCCTCCTTTAACAAACTTCTTTGACACCCGCTATCTACAAAACATTTTACAAAATATTGGTCTGCTATTTTAGCAGTCCACATAATTGGGAAAGAACTTGGTTCAGTTTTATTTTCCTGCAACGCACTAAAACAAATATCTTCATTTTGGTTAGAAGGAGGGTTTGTGATTTTATTTTCAGGCTTGGGACGTACCTCCTCTAAGTCCTGCCTGATTAGTTTTTTTTTCAATAGGATTTGGTGCTATACATTTGTCTGCACTATGCCCGAATTCTTGGCACCTTATACATGCTAGACTTTGCCAACAATCTTTCCGGTAATGTCCGGGTTTTCCACAATGGATTACTCTGGCCCAATACTCTCCTTCCAATGGAAGGGAGCATGCCACCTTTAAAAATACTCATCGTAATGTCATTTGCTCTTATACCAGGATAATTTTTTGCATAATCTATTGCCTTTCCCCTAATGCGGGAGTAAAATTGGTGTACTAACTCAGATGCCCTTTGTTTTTCAGAGAGCAGCTCTTGTAGTTTTTGTGCAGCTGGTTTTTCATGTAAAAAGGGTTCTTTTAGTAGTTTTTCTAAATGATCTAAATCTCTTATTTTGGGAATATCTAAACTTGTTGCGAATCTTTGTATCTCTCCTCTTGTATAACAGATAGCTTGATTTATCATAGCAATATCATCTTTCCCTAAACTCCTTTGTATTTGTTTAAGTGTGATAATCTATGAATGGATTTTATTTGGATATGTTAGTAACGAGATGGGGGGCGCTTGCTCCACAAATAGGTTTTGAAGCCTGTTTGTGACTGGGGCGTCTCCATATTGCTCTTGTAGGGCGTTTATTTTAGCTTGTGCCATCTCTTCTACTCTTATTCTCTCCTCTTGCGCTTGTCGTAGTCCAATTTCTAATTCTTTAATTTTGTTTTCATTGGAACTCATGATGGATCTATTCTTTTCAATTCTTAGCGATGGAAACGTTTTGATCCCTTATAGTATTTTAAGTCGCTAAAATGGGTCTATTTATAAATTGTATGAGAATTTTCTCAGTACCTTGATTTAAATTTACCCTCAAGTTTAGTGTTATAATTACACACTCTTGAGGATGATTAACCTATGACCCTATTTAAGTAAATTACAGACGCGGATACTAGAGCTCGTAGCAAAGAGAAAGAAAAGGAGAAGAAAGAAAGAATATCAGGAAGACAAAAGATAAAAGTCTGTCTGAGCTTCCCTTTTAGGTTAAAATTTTCCTTTAATGAACACTTTTCCAAACTTTTCTGTCTTGGATAGCTTTGGAAAACTGAACACACACTTTCTTGTGAGGAACAGGACTAAATTTTACTAGATTTTATAAATTTAATTAATCCTCCCCCACTAAAACGAAAGTTGCACTGAACTTGAGTACCGCTGCAACCAGTTGTACCGAACCTAAGTACCGCTGCGACCAGTTGTAAGGTTGCCCCTACTAACAGGGCTAATAAATTTGGTAGCGTGATACAAACTGAGGTGTTAGGTAAGAAATCGGTACTCAGAATTCAGTGACAACTGATTTTATTTACAAAAGAAGATAAAAAGAAAAATATTCTAATTCTGTTTATGTTGAATACTTCCCAACCTCTTCTAGGTCTAAGGTCTAATGATCTACTTGTTCAATCCACCAATGTTTACCGAAAAGAAAAGATTAAGTTAATCTTAGGCTAACGATTGTTTCTACTTAAAAAGGTTACACTTGAACAGCTAGTCAAGGCTTGAGTTCTGGGTTATTAAAATCCTTTAGTTCAAGCTTATTTTTGAGCTAAGCTAAGAATAACCGTACTTGCTTTTAATTCAAATTTCATTAACCCAAACCAAGAGATTCTCTTATTATTTCTTGAAAGGGCTGTGTATTGTTTGGACCTTTATTAAGCTTTAACTTTAGCAGGGAAAGTTTAATTGAAAATATCTGGACATAAAGGTTTGGAAATTCTTACGCTGATAATATTGTTCCCTTTTCCCCTAACCTACCTGTATAAACATTAAGGTCACCTTTGTATAAACAAGCAGTACGGGATTAACGAAATGAAAGAATGATTAAAAAGGGAACAGTGTTCCTCTTCGTATAAACGTCTGAAGATTGCACAAAAAAAGGGGGGAGGGTAATTAATGTTATTGTCCGAAAATTCCAATTTTTGGATATAAGGTCTTTATAAAGTCAAGCTAAGCCTCAAGGGACTCTAGGCTGACAAGGGGAAGCACAAATGGCTCTCCTAACTTTCTCTTCTTGGTTAAGGTTTCCTTTCCTCTTTAAACCCTCAGTTATTCTAAGCTTAAACTTCTGGGAAGAAATTTAATTTGGCTTATTCTAACCTTAAAATGCGGTTTTTTCCAAATGACTCAAGCCTTGTCTAGGTGGAAATACTACTGAAACTATAAGCCCAAAATCATCAACTTAGATTTCAGCACTAGTTGTTATCAATTTCTCTTATATACGTATTAAGGTTTTTTCCAAGTGACAGAAAGTCTTAGAGGTTTTATTCTTATTTTAACCTTTATCTTCAAACTTTTATTCCCAAAGGGAAATTCAGACAGGCAGTGGTAGCTTATCGTAATTAAAAAGTAAAACACTTACTCTTTGTTAGATCCAAAAAAGACTACCCTGTTTTCGTTCCTGAATCCTTATTTTAAGTTCTCTCTTATTTTGTTCTTCTTTCCTGTCATTGGTCAGAGACCATTTTGATGTAATTCTAATAATATTTCTTTGTTCAAAAGATTAGTTTCCGCTTTCTCTATAAAAATCCTGTTTTCGTCATGTGATACAAGTCGCGTAATGCTTCTTGCCATTGACCCCCTTGAGTTTGAAACGGAGGTCCGGTATTTGCATTTTATGGCCCTTGATGGATCAAAGGTATTCTTATTCAAATGTAATGTTGTTTCCTTACACAAAGAAAATTAATACTTCGTTTCCTTTATAATTACTCAAAGTCATACTTTGCTATTTTTACAATTTAGTCAGATTATGATGGCCTTCCACAGTCTCACAGCTGCTTTACAGTTTTCTCTTCAAATACCCAAAGTCCAGGTTTAATACCAAGAAAGTTGGATTTCAAGTACCCAGATTCGGGACAAAGGGGTGTTTTACTTCCAGATTCTTTCGTGTGAAAGCAGCTGAAACCTTTTTTTAACACTGAAGAATCTGTGGATTGAATGTTTGAATTATATCGTTTAGATTTTTCTCAAATTGTAGTACGTTCGGAATCCAGCTTTCTTGATTGGCGAGGCGTTTGCTAAAAATAAAAGCAGGTATTGTAAAAGGGGAAGGAACGTGTGAAGACATGATAAAAGGCAACTTTTACCGCTTGCCATTGAATATTAGCACGTCCAGATTATAAATTTTCTGGAAAAATGGGACAGAAATTTGGAAATGCAGACAGGTCTTCCGTCACATTTTTCCAGTTTCTGGGCAGGAATAATCAGAGGGTCAGAAAATCGAAAAAGGGGACGGTGGGCGTGAGGACCCTCTTACGCCCACCATTTCCCCAAACACACGCAATCAAAATTTTGAGATATTCATTTTGTTCAACGTAGTTAAAAGTACTGGAAATTAGGTCTTTTAAGAGGATAGCCCTCTCAGACCTCTCAGGGCAAGGTTTGTAAGTTATACCATGGGGCATATAAGGTTTTTATAGAGTGTTGTCGTAGAAACTTCAGAAAAAGGTCATTTGATTGGAAATTGAAAGGGCTAGCGTCCTTTTTAATAGTCGAAAGTAATTGGAGAGCAACTAACCCCCCTCTCCTGCCCACCATTTCCCAAACATATCCAATTAAAATTTGGAGATAAGTATTTTCTTGAACATAGTTGAAAGTTCTGAGAATTATGATTTTTAGAATGATAAACCCACCAAACCTCTCAGGGCAATGGTTGTAAGTTATGCCCTGGGGGCATATAAGGCTTTTATAGAGAGTGTTGTCATTGAAACTTTAAAAACTTCAAAACTTTGAAGGGCTAGTTCACTTTTTAAAAGTCAAAATTGATAGAAAGTGTTTTCTTAGAGACTTTAAAAAGGACTCCTTCAATTGGAAATTAAAAGGGCTAGTGCCCTTTATAATAGCCGAAAGTGATTGGAGGGCAAATAACACCCCTCTCACACCTTCATTTCCCGAACACATCCAATTAAAATTTTGAGATAGGTATTTTTTCAAACTTTAAGGCAGCATCTTGAACAGGGGTATTTTTCGGAACAAACTCAACGGACTCTCCATTAATATTGAAAAACTAGTGCACAAAATTATCTAAACGTAATGTTTAAGCTTATTTTAGTGATTTTAAGGGTTTTTGGACCTGAATTTTTAAACTAATTTATGTAAACAGAACGTCATTTAAATTATATTAAATAAAGTAATTTAATAAAATGTATGTATAAGAACAAATATAAACTTACTAGCAGTATATTTAATCGTAACACGCAGCGTTAGGATAAATATTGGCCTACTTCTAGTAAGCTTATAACTCTATTAAATTTTAAACCCTCTTAAGAGGGTTGTATTAACCCCCCAAACCCATCAGGGCAATAGTTGTAAGTTATGCCCTGGGGGCATATAAGGCTTTTATAGAGTGTTGTCATTGAAACTTCAAAAACTTCGAAAATTTGAAGGGCTAGTGCACTTTTTAATAGTCAAAATTGACAGAAACTGTCTTCTTAAAGACTTTAAAAAGAGCTCCTTCGGTTGGAAATTAAAAGGGCTAGTGCTCTTTTTAATAGTCGAAAGTGATAAGAGGGTAACTAACCCCCTCTCACGCCCATCTTTTCCACAAATACATCCAATAAAAATTTTGAGATGGCCATTTTGTTCAACATAGTTGAATGTTTTGGAAAATAGGTCTTTGACGATGAACCCCCCCCCCCCTACAACCCTCAACGCAAGGGTTGTAAGTTTTACCCTGGGGGCATATAAGGTTTTTATAGAAAGTGTTGTCGTAGAAACTTCAAAAAGGGTTCATTTGATTGGAAATTGAAATGACTAGTGCCCTTTTTAATAGTCTAAAGTGATTGGAAGGCATATAACACCCCTTCCACGCCCACCAATTCTCCAAACACATCCAATCAAAATTTAGACACCTCAGTAACATCTATAGAATGCCTGGGGGTGTTACATTGATACTTTCGGGGCTACTAATATTACTATTTATAATCTTACATGTTAGATAAATCAAAAGGTAAGTGTATCCAGGTGGTCAAAGAAAAAAGATAGAAACTTTTGAGATTGCTATCAAGTTTTATCTTTCACATCAACTTGAGGAGGTATAAATTTAAATTAGACAATACTGTCTGTGTCCAGATTAAAATTTGTTGAAAAAGTTTCTTCAGTATGGAAACAGCAAGCCAAACCATGGATTCTTCTTAGAAAAAAACGAAAAGATGTAAAATATTTATTTTTCCATCCATAGTACAGTTTTAATATAGATTTGTGGTTGTTTTATATTTGGAAGATTATTTAACTTTATTTTTGGTTTAATGGAGCTCTTTGGAAAACTTGTTTCTTGGAAGAGTTTTTAAAATTAATTTCTGTTCATTTCTTATTGACATTGCCTTTTTCGTGGATTTTTTTTATATCTTTACGGATTTTATACAAGAATTCCTAGTTTGGCTTGATATTTGTATATCCGAGAAACTTTTCCTCTATGTTTAATCCTGACGAAAATGATGTTGTGCAATATAATTTCTCCTCAAGTTGATCTGAAATATAAAACCTAATTTCATTCCCAAAAATTATTTCTATGCTATTTGACAACTTGGATACACATACACTCTTCTGATTTATTTAAATTATAAAAACAGAAGTAGTAATAGTAGCAGTCCCGAAAGTTTCCTTTGAAAGTTCAACTGTTTCCTTTTGGTTAGTTCAACATCCCCCACAAGAAGCCCTTTTCGTTTCAACTTCCCACATCCAACTGTCTCTAAGATATTTCTATTGCACCCTTTTGACAACCTGCAAACAGTTGGCGTGTTTTGATTCAGTTCGACTTTTCCCCTCAAAATTCCTTCAAATTTCACCTTTATACCATTAGGCATAGTTGAACAGTAGTCAGAGTAATGTTATTGGTATTACTAGCAGTAACATTAATAGCAATAGCAGTAGTCCTAGTAGCAGCAATAGAGTTAATGTATTGTCTTTTGATCAGTTAAACATCCCTCTCATCAAGACCTGGAAGATTAAACTTAATAGAATCAGCCATTTCTATGACATTGCTAACATATGCTTTTCATTACCTGTATGTTCCTATGCTCCTTAAATTTTTCAGCTCAATGCTCTTAGCCTTAAAAGTAGTTGCAGCAGTTAAAGTAGTAGTAGTATTAAGTGTATCAGTAATAGTAGTATTATGCACATATTGCCTTTTGGTCAGATAATCTTCCCTTTAAGGATTCTCTGAAAATTTAACTTAAAACCCAAATGAATTCTTGAGATACATTTCCTTCAGGGAAGAAACAGTTCCCTTCCTGAAGATAAAACAGTTAGAAAAATTGTTGCTGCCAATTTGCGGCCAAAAAATCAAATATCTTGGAAAAGACTGCAGTGTGAAAAGAGATGAAAATGCAGTTTTTACGATCCCTCCTGCAAAACAATAAAAAAAAACAAAAATAAACACGCATTCGTGATCTTTCTTCTGAAAAAAAAATACCAAATTCCACTTTTTTGCATTTAGGAGCTTTAAAACGTCTAAAGTAAAAGTTACCTGATACGCTGAATCTGTTGGTGTAATTTTCATTAAGGTTCTATGTTTCTTAGGGGATGTTTCCACCTATTTTCAAAAACACATTTTCTATCTGGAAATCAACTACGCTGAACAAAATGGCTATCTCAAAATTTTGATTGGATGTGTTTGGGGGAATGATGGGCGTAGGGGAGGGGTGCTAGTTACCCTTCAATCACTTTCTACTTTTAAAAAGAGCACTAGCTCTTTGAATTTCCAATCAAATGAGCCTATTTTGAAGTTTATACGACAACGCCTTCTATAAAATCATTATATGCCCCAGGGCATAACTTAAAACTTTTGCCCTGAGGGTTAAGGGGGCGTGTCCTCCTCAAAAACATATTTTCTATCTATAAATCAATTACGCTGAACAAAATGGCTATCTCACGATTTTGATTGGATGTGTTGGGGGAATGATGGGCGTGGTGAGGGGGCTAGTTGCCCTCCAATCACTTTCGCCTATTAAAAAGAGCACTAGCCCTTTGAATTTCCAATCGAACGAGCCTGTTTTGAAGTTTCTACAACAAACCCTTCTATAAAAACCTTATATGCCTCCAGGGCATAGCTTAAAACCCTAGCCCCGAAGGTTGTGGGGCAGTGTCCTCCTCAAAAAGATATTTTCTATCTGGAAATCAGCTACGCTGACAAAATCCCTATCTCAAATATTTGATTTGATGTGTTTGGGGGAATGATGGGTGAGGGGGGGGGGCTAGTTGCCCTCCAATCACTTAAGAGTATTAAAAAGGGCACTGGCCCTTTGGATTTCCAATCGAATGTGCCTGTTTTGAAGTTTCTACGACAACGCCTTCTATGAGAACCTTATATGCCCCCCAGGGCATAACTTAAAACCCTTGCCCATAGGGTTGTGGGGGAGTGTCCTCAAAAACACATTTTCTCTCTAGAATTTAACTACGCAAAACAAAATGGCTATCTCAAAATTGTGATTGTATGTTTTTGGGAGGAAAATGGGCGTGGGAGGATTGTTGCCCTCCAATCACTTTCGACTATTAAAAAGGCCACTAGCCCTTTGAATTTCCAATCGAATGAGCCTGTTTTGAAGTTTCTATGACAACGCCTTCAATAAAAACCTTATACGCCCCAAGGGCATAACTTAAAACCCTTGCCCTAAGGTATGTGGGGGAGTGTCCCCCTCAAAAACATATTTTCTATCTGGAAATCAACTACGCTGAACAAAATGGCTATCTCAAAATTTTGATTGGATGTGTTTGAGGAATGATGGGCATGGGGGAGGGGGATAGTTGCCCTCCTATCACTTTTGACTATGAAAAGGGCACTAGCCCCTTGAATTTCCAATCGAATGTGCCTTTTTTGAAGTTTCTACGACAACGCCTTCTATAAAACCGTATATATCCCCCCAAGGCCTTAACTTAAAACCCTTGCCCATAGGGTTGTGAGGGAGTGTCCTCCTCAAAAACAAATTTCCTCTCTTGAAATCAACTACAATGAACAGAATGGCTATCTCAAAATTTCGATTGGATGTATTTGGAGGAATGATTGGCATGAGGGGAGGGGGGCTAGTTGCTCTCCAATCACTTTTGACTATTAAAAAGGGCACTAGAACTCTCAATTTCCAATCGAACGATCCCCTTTTGAAGTCTCTATGACGACCCCTTCTATATTAAGTGCCACGCTTTAATGGAAAAAAATAATAAAGTGTACATTGTGTCAACATTGATCTTATATGCCTTCAGGGCATAACTTAAAACCCTTGCCACGAGGGTTGTGGGGGAATGTCCTCCTTAAAAACATATCTTCTATCTGGAAATCAATTACGCTGACAAAATGTCTATCTCAAAATTTTGATTGGATGTGTTTGGGGGAATGATGGGCGAAGGGGGGTGGGGGTAGTTGCCCTCCAATCACTTTCGACTATTAAAAAGGGCATTAGCCACTCTAATTTCCAATCGAATGAGCCCTTTTCAAACTTTCTACGACAACTCCTTTGATACGAAGTGCCCGGGTATGGAGAAACAAAAAAATCAAAAACACATGGTGCCCACATCGTTCCTTACTTAGGAAGCGCTAGCGTGCGGCCTGTGATAGGCTATTTTGTATTTTACTCTGGAGCATCATCCTCTTACTATGTTGTAAGCTATCGCTGCAACCTGAACAATTTAAAAAAATAATTTTGAAATAGAATCAATTTTATAGGAAAAACTATATCCAGGTTGCAGCGGTAGCGAGCATCCGGGTTGTAGCGGTTGCTAGCAACTAGTAAGAGATGATCACGCCCAATAGTAAAAACTAAATAGTCCTTAGGAGATTAGCTTTAAGAGCTTGAGGATTAGCTTTAAGACCTTGAGGATATTAGCTTTAAGAGCTTCTTTGTAAATATTTTTTTGTTCCACTTGAATGAATAGTCTTTTTTCACTTTCGATTGGCCTAGACTATCAGTCCTGGTGGAACTTCCTTGAAGTAATGATACTAGGTCTGTCTTGAGAATATTTTATTTTAAGACTGAATTTTAGTGTGAGTTCCTTTATATTCGTTTTTCTTTCATTTGTTTTGCTGAGGACGACTCTTGGATATAGAGTCAAAATATTCATTTAAAGTTACGTTTTACTGTCTTAGAAAAAAAAAATTCCCTATTGTTCTACTTGTGGTTTATAATGGAAAGGCAGTGTGGTCTTCGTCGCTATTCAAGCTGTATGCACATGAAAAAAGTCATAGATACACTTTCTGTTTCTCATAGTAGAAAAAAAAATAGTGAGGAGTCATGCATGAGACAATATTTGTCCTTATTTCTTATATAGCTTTTGCTTGTGCTCAGCTTAAAAAATCCTGTTCTAATGGAACCAGGATGCTTTTGGCTGAGATTTTGCTCCCACGTGTTTGACAATGCACTAGGCTTTTTTGCATTTAATTCGTCGGAAGTTCGACATCCAAGAATAAATGAACGGATTATAAGGCTTAAAGTTCATTTGGGTTGTTTCTGGCCATTTTGGAGTGTTTTCTAGACATACTGTTTCTCTTGGGAATTTTTGTAGGTTAATGAATAAGTTTTCTTGGTATTATGTAAATAAAACAACTCTCTTGTGTTATAAGTGTATTTTATGTCAAATGAATTGGGATGATATTTTATCAATTGCATTTAATAGTGAAGAGAAATTTAATTTGTTTTACCCGATTATCCAAAGTGAATTAGAAAAGGATTGTCAAAGAAAAAAGGACGGCGTAGGACAACCCCTAAGAAGCCATGGGTTACTATAGACCTTCTAAAATTGATGCGTATTAGAGACCAACATTACAAGAAAAAGACCAATCATAAATGCGATTTAAATGATATGATATATATATATTAATTATCGCTATGCTCTGAATTGATTATTAAGAAAAGCAACAAGAGAATTTTACTCAAGGAAGTTTGAGGGAGTATTGGGATGTCCGGCAAAAACATAGCACATGATTAAAGAAGTACTTTAGCAGCCAACAAAATCAATCCCACTTGAAATAATTAACCAACAAGGTGAAATGCCCAAAAGTGCTGCTGATATCTCGGAGGTATTCAGAAATTCTCAGCGGTAGGAAAGTGTGTTGCTGAAGGAATCTGTCCAATGTTACATGATCCAAGCATCTTTGACTACCTTGATCATTTTGAATCGGACGTTTCAATGTATTTAGCACCTTTATCATTAAGTGAGATGAAACAGGTCAGCTACAAAATAAAAAGTAATACCTCTGGAAGTGATATCATATAGTTAAGAGTAGTTAAATTTATTCTGCCACTAATCCAGAAGCCATTTTTATCCCTAATTATATCTGCATTAAAAGAGGGTTTCTTTCTGTCTTGATTTAAAGCAGATCGTGCTACTCCAGTTCATAAGGGTGGTGAGAAATATAATTTAGGAAATTATAGACCGATTTCTGCTCTTCCTGTGCTATCACGTGTTTTAGAGAATTGCTTTGCTGCCCGTCTTTATGCATATTTAAAGCGTCGTAAAGTGTTAAATCGGCATGCAGCCAATTCGCACTGTAGCAAACTCGGATTTCGGCTAAAAACATGGTTAAACAACAGAACAAGCGGTTGCCTATCTAACCAGCGTAGTAAATAAAGCGTACGATGAGGGTTACAGGGTTTTAGCAATATTTTTAGACATAATTATAGCTTTCGACACAGTAGATCATGATCTTCTACTTCTAAAATGTGAGTTTTATGGCATAAGAGGTGCATTTTTAGTAGGACGGCTGCAGTATGTTCAGATTGACTCAAAGAGTTCATCAAGCTTTCTTATTAAATGTAGAGTTCCACAGGGCTCTGTTCTTGGACCACTATTATTCTTAATTTTTGCAAATGACCTAAGTCAAACCATGCCTAATATCAGAAGAATTTCAGTGAACTATACAATGATCCACACACGATGTATTTTCCAGAAACGCATCTGATAGAAATTTTAAGATGGCCATTTTTTGTCGTAGAAACTTAAAAAAGGGCTCAGTCGGTTGGTAATTGAAAGGGGTAGTGCCTTCTTTAATAGTGAAAAGTGACTGGAGGGCAACCACCTCCCCCCACGCCCATCATTTCCCCAAACACTTCCAGTCAAAATTTCGAGATAATTATTTTGTTTGACGTAGTTTAAAAGTCCAGAAAATGTGTCTTTGAGGATAAGAACCCCCTCACAGTCCTCAGGGCAAGGGTCGTAAGGTATGCCCCGAGGGCATTTGAGGTTTTTACGGAAACGGTGGTCGTATAAACTTCGGAGGGGGCTTATTGGATTGTAAATCGAAAGTTGAAGAGCCATTTTTAAGAATAAAATTTATTGGAGGGCAGCTATACCCCCCTCACGTCATATTTTCCCCCAATGCATCCGATAGAAACTTTAAGATAGCCATTTGTTCAAAAATGGTCCAAAGATACGGCGGGGTTGACACGCCCCCCCCCCCCAAAGTATGGGGATAAGGGTTTTAAGTTATGCCCAGGGGGGATGTAAGGTTTGTATGAAGAGGTGGTCTTGTGAACTTTGGAGGAGGTTCATTGATTGGAAATGCATACTTCTTGTTCCATTTTAAGAGGCAAGCGTGATGGAGAGAAAATAGCCCCCCCCCCCTCTCCCTGATATCTTTTTTTCCTCAGACACTTTTGATAGAAATGGAGAGACAGCCATTTTGTAGCCAATAGTCCAAAGAGAATATAACAATGTCTTCAGTAATCAAATATAAGAAATGTCTTGGCGGACGTTGAACTAAATCGAAACAAACTATGAGAATGTGAACTTTCAAAAAGGTGACAAAGCCATATCTCAAGAACTATTTATAATATTAAGTTAGATCTTTAAGAGTAAGTTGTGGGGGATTTTAAACTAGCCAGAAGGAACTATGTGTATACTTTTAGTACTACAGCTACAGTTACTGTAACTAATGAGGCTTAGAGTATTAAGGTGTAACTTCTAGGAAGTGTTTAGGGGGCGTTCCAATTAGACGAAAAACTGTATTCATGCAGGTTTTCAAAAAGGCACGTAAGCAATATCACAGGCAGCACCACTCTATAATAGCTAGAAATATCATTGAAACATTTAAAGAAGCTAATTCGATTCAAAATTAAAAGTTCTAGGGTCCTTTCTAAGAGTAAAAAGAGATTAGAGGGCAATCAGCCCGTCTCTCAAGCCGACTTATTTCCCAAACACATCTAGTCAAAATTTTGAGAACTATTTTGTTCAGCATAGTAGAACGGTCCAGCAACTATGTTTTTAGGGATATTGGGCATTTCAAATCCCCCACAATTATGCCAAACTATGGATTCTTAAATAAAAAAAATCGACAAAATTAATTGCAAAATGAAGGCTTGTCACAAAGTACTTTTTTTAAATTTTTTTGGGGGGGTTTAGCAATGGGACTATCAACGGCTCTAGAATTACAAAAGAGCTCAGGCCCTTCTAAGACTGTGTGTTCGACTGGCAATTGGATATGTAAGAAGAACTTATTATTACAGTTGTATTCCTAATAGAACCATTGCAAACGTCAAATTTAAAAAAATAATTACTTTCGCCACCGATTACTTTCGCCACCCACTGGTCCAGCTTTCACTGGTCCACTCGAAACTTAGCCGATTACATACCTGAAGAAGATTACTTGGAATCCTTTGATAAAGTCGAAGATGCCGATACAACTGGTAAAACTATTCAGACGGCCGTTCTGTTCCTTGTTCTGAAAACTCCACAAGTAAAGACACTTTTGATAAGACTCTGATGAAACTGATGCACTGTCTACGGAAGTGGGTGGCGAAAGTAATCGGGAAGAAAACTGGGGAGCTGGGGGTCTGTCAAAAACGATGTTGTAGCATAGGCCATCCAAAGTCACTTAACACTTGCTCAAACATTTGAAAAACTGCTAATATTAATTAGAACACTAAAAATTTCCACTGTCCAGCATGGAAACTTAAGAAGATGTTGTAGAGAGAGTGGCCTTCGTTCTCCTATCCCTCTTGACATGAAAGTTCAATGGAATAGCACATTGGAAATGATTAAATCTACAAAAAACTTAGTTAGCCTGGGATTATTTTTTTAAATTTGACGTTTGCAACGGTTCTATTAGGAATCCCTTGTTTATGTCTAATGACTGGACTGTACTAGAAGCTGCTATTACCGTACTTTTTCCCTTGCACAATACCACTGTAATGGTAAATTCTTCTTACATATCCAATTGCCAGTCGAGCACACAGTCTTAGAAGGGCCTGAGCTCTTTTGTAATTCTAGAGCCGTTGATAGTCCCATTGCTAAACCCCCCAAAAAAATTAAAAAAGTACTTTGTGACAAGCCTTCATTTTGCAATTAATTTTTTCGATTTTTCTTATTTAAGAATCCATAGTTTGGCATAATTGTGGGGGGTTTGAAATGCCCAATATCCCTAAAAACATAGTTGCTGGACCGTTCTACTATGCTGAACAAAATAGTTCTCAAAATTTTGACTAGATGTGTTTGGGAAATAAGTCGGCTTGAGAGACGGGCTGATTGCCCTCTAGTTCCATCATTTTACTTACATCCTGATTTTAGAATTGTATGAGACGTAACCACGCTTCTTCACAATTTGAAATTATGATTTAAAACACTATTTTGTAAGTTCGAAAGTCTCGAATAGTTTATTCTCGTATCACTAGAATAAAATCAGAAAATGTTATTGAAACAGAAACAGAACAGGTAAATAAAAACAAGTCATCTGTTTCTGTTCTGTTTTTTTTTCTGAATTAACAGAACAGAAACATGTACTTTAAAAACAGAACACAAATAGAAAACAGAAACAGTGCCCATGCTTAATCGGAATCTTTAGAAAACTCGCACACTTTATCCCGCATCTTATTTTAAGGTTGTTGTATTTCTCTATAATACATCCGTATATTTTAAACTGTTCATCAGTATGGTTAGGGACATTTCCGTCACTAGTTAATCCAATTCGAGTACTCCAAAATAATGCGATCCGTTTACTTTGCAATAAATCTTATAGTGATTCCGTGAGACTGCAGTATAGAAGACAAAAAATTGTACCAGCTGCTGGCTTACGGGATTTTTATCACCAGTTATAGATGGTCAGGTATAATAATAATAATTTACGTTTATGCTTCCCAGGCATGTTTCAGGTTAGGTCTGATTGCCAAAATTATAATACTCGAACAAGCAAGGCGCTGTTTGCTGAAATTGCCATCACTACAAGGTCATGTTGAATTTTAAGTTATCATTTGTCATTTCCATTTGTATGGTATTTATAAAATGGTTTGACAAAATTTAGGAATAAAGTCAAGGAAAAAATGCATCCTATTAATGAGTCCTAAGCTATTATTCGTATTATTTTTTTTCTTCTTCTCCTTCTTTTGTTGTTTGAGGTGTGAGAACGAGTTTAGTGGATTATTTGGATAGTTTTCTTTTTTGGTCGTTATGGTGACTCCAGTAGCAATTCAGCAAAGAATTATGTATTTTTATTTATACATATATACATATATTTTTTTTATATTATCAGTATTTCTGGTATATTTAATTTGGGCTATTAACTAGTACTAAAATTGTCTCTTTTTTCTTCTATTCCTGGCACGCCCCTAGGCCAACTTGCCTTTACAAATTCATGGGCAGACTAGAAGATTTAGTTGAATGACTTTGTTTTTTCACGTATTATACATATATATGTATGTTTTTTGTGAAGTTCAATTTTTAATTAATAGACTTAAACTTAATAATTTGGCCTTTACTTTTCTTTGAAAAAATTCTTTTTCGGAAGATTTTGTTTTAATAAATTTTAACAATGTAATTAATTATCGAAGAACCTTATTGTAGGGATTGCAAAAGCTTAGACAGCGTAGAAGACCAAAAGTCACACAAAACGTCAATTCATATGCACAATAGTGTTCCTTTTCGTCAACCCGCAATTCTGTAGTAAAGATGCTACGAGTAACCTATTCAACAATACTATTCTTCATTAATGCTGTCAAGTCAATAGTTTAAAACTTGGAAATATAACAAGAGGATGACCCAAAAAATAAAATAAGAATTGAAGTTATTCATGACAACAAACGGTATGGCGTCGCACAAACTTATCTTAACGTCATCAGGCTTTTTGGTTTGTTTTTGGGTGTTCATAAATTTTATTTTCGTAAGAAACATTAAAAAGAAATGAGAGACCAGAGACGATTCTATATTTCTCTAGTTAACAAATCCAAACAAAAAGGAAAGTTTAGTTTAACTTTTTTGTTTTATAGTGGGAGGGACTAAGCTGGATCAAGGCTTAGGCCTTAAATGTAAAGAGGAAGGTCACGAGATACACAACCATGATTATTTAGTATCTAAGGCTTCTAGCCAAAAATGTGAGAAGAAATTTCACGATAACTATTTAACATTTTACTCTAATGGCTTTCCTTGTGACAGGCGGGATCGAACCAGAATTCCTTTAATCAAGAGCCACTGACGTCATCCACTACACAGGCATAAGGTAATTATTCGTCTGAAATTTATTTGGTCTGAGAATAAAAGTCAGATTTAAGGATTTTCAAGAAAATAGCGTAATCACAAACAGCTATGATGCAACAATAACTGGAAAAATATTAGCTAAAAAGAAGATAAAACAGACGATTTAGGATGGACAACCACCTTCTTGGAGGTTATGACATAAATAGACTCAATAATAAGAGGAGCGCAGGTGAAAATTGGTGGAGACCCAACTTGGGACACAAGCGAAAACACTTTAGGCTTGGGTATAAAGAGGAAGGATCTGTAAAAGAAGAGAAATATGATGTATCATAAGAGAACAGGAAGAGATCAAAGGAAGTATATAGGAGAGTAAAGTATGAATAACGAAGGTATGGAATGAAGACGATGGATAAAGTTGCTGAGAATCCGGAAGATGCAGCAATACAGCTAACAATAAATAATTCAATTTGGATGTTATGCAATTGGCAGTTTTGGCACTAAGTAGTCAATAAGGACTTATCTCAGTTAAAGATAAGAACAGGGCCCCATTTCCTGACATGGTAAGTGTTATAAAGATAGTTGCAAACATTTTGTGAATGTATTAAACAGTGGAGAAGTTAATGGAAATTATATAGAAAAGATAAGAACAGGGCCCCATTTCCTGATATTTTCATGTGAATGTATTAAACAGTGGAGAAGTTATAGGAAATGAAAAGTTTTTTTTTATGAAGGTGAAGGAAGATTTACTTGGTGTAATGAGTTGGAGACAGAACCAATAGGATTGAAAAATAATACGGCCAAGGGCTCTAGCACCTCCCTCTTAAGGTAATTGCGAGGATGCCATTACTAACACTACTACCAAAGCTACTTTTACTAATACTACAACTAAACTATTACTTTAATAACAGCAACCTGCAAGGCTGAGAGCATTAAGATATAAAAGGGTGACAGGCCCAAACAAAGAGTACAAATATCACCAATAAAGCCCTTAAATACAACAAACATTTCATATTCACATGGAATTGATTTATTGATATATATACAGGTTAAGGTCAATTCCATAATAAGCTGGCATTAGCTGGGAATTGACAAAATTTACGATCCAACAGAGATTTCATGTTTAATGTTTCTTAACAAATTCTTCTCCTTTCTTTATATTCTTTTTAAGTTCCTCGACAGCTGGTGCAACAAGACTTTGTTCGAAATCAGTAAGTTTTCCCAACCCCAAGTTCTTCTCAATACCATTTGGCTGAAAAAATAAAAAAAAATCAATATTACGAATGTATTTTTGATATCCTAAAAAAAAATTGCAACAATCTGACTAGCAACAATGCTTTACAAAAAAAAAAATTGTTATTAAGATCCATGGTCCATTTGCAAGTTTTTGGTATGTTACTTTGATGCAGTGTTTCGGTTAAAGTTTTAAATGTTTCAACGTGAAACGACAATTTCACAATCATTCCATAATTGAGATTTAGCTCTGTTTGTTAACCAAATTACATCGCACGACGGCTTGGCCTAGTATACCGTGAATGATTCTTCATCTACTAATTCCACGGTTACAATGAGATTTGAAAAATAAATTGAAATATTAATCTAAGAAGCAGAATCAAAAGCGGTTGATCCCTATTTGAAATGATCTCTCAAGCAAGAACGAATTTAATTGGTTGACGCTTCCACGCCCCAGCACTTAATATTGACCAATAGAACGAAAACTGACAACTGAATTTAAGATCCATTTAGGTGATAAAATTTAAGAAATTGCAATTCAGTCTGTTATCATAATTATTTGCTTGCTTTTTAATTATGTATATATCCTTTCTATGTTTACACTTATTTCTGTTAATCAGATGTTCTACCATCAATAAAAAAGAATGTAAACTAATAAATTCGAAAGGCTACTTTTTTGAAACTGATCAGATAAATAGTATAATCACAGCACTAAATATTTTTCAACCCATAAATTAGTTGTTGAACAGAAAAGAAATTGGTTAAACGGAACCTCAAACGGAAAAAAAAATTACAGGAAAGAAACTGTAAAGATACATTGAGCCAAATCAAACTGCAGTAATAAATTGAACCAATCAGTCCACCTCACCATGGATTATCCCAAACGACACTGGACCCATTCAAACTACACCCAGAACCGTAATTTACTATGATACAGGGAGAACGGGACAATCCCCCCCCCCCAGACCAAAGTTTGCATACTCCCCAGCTGAAATTTAGTTTCTGCCAAAATCTTGTCCAAATTAAGAGGAAAGTCTGCTTAATTCAAGAATCAAGAGAAACGGTCAGTTTTCTTTAGTATATCTGCCTTTATGATGTCATAGGGCTCATTTTTTATCGCCATTTTCACTTGATTTCGAAAAATTGGCTCCGACTTTGCCCCCCCCCCCCCTCAGGGTTTACCACGCCACTGACTACACAGATTAAATAAATTAATACAGAACGTATTGGACTATCTTTTAATAGCATTGACCCTATTTAGACTACATTGACCAGATAAATTAGTTAAACATTGATTGAATAAATCATTTCACATTACAGTGGACTATCTCACAATAGCAGTGAGTACATCCATCCCTCATTGATATAATGAGTGTCTCAATCGATTCGCGTCACCGTGGACTATTCCATATTAAGAGTAAACCCTTCAGACTGCACTCAATACATTAATCGAAATAATCAGTCCTTGTAAATGGGAACTACCCCATAAAAATATTGAACCTACTCAGTTCACATTGCCGTTGATTACCCCATAATAGCATTGAGCACATTCAGACTTCATTGATACGTTTATTGAATCAGTCAATTCGCATCACCATGGACCTGCCTATAATACCATTAAAATCAGTGAGACTGCCCTCATATACTGATTGAAATAATCATTTCCTGCCACCGGGGACTACCCCATAATAAAATTCAGCACACTCAGATTATATTCATTACCGATAGAATCAGAGAATTCCTGTCACTGCAGACCACACGATAATATGAAATACTTACACCCAGAAGAAGATGAGTCGAGAAATATTTGGCCTCGGTAACGTCTGACCTCACATAGGCACATTCAATAACGCCCTGTTCTCCGTTCAAGGCACGAATCAGAGAGAACGTAAAACGAGCACCAGCATAAGCCATTGATAGAGTGGCGGATCCTGCACCAGCCTTGGCTTTTACTACTTCAGTACCAGCATCCTAAAAAAGAAACAACATTTTATATTACCTTATTAAGATTATTTTATCATCTAATTATTTTATTAGTGATTATAATTTATTTGGTCTTTTATTTAAATATTTTGTGTAAGTACTCATTATTATTACCCAATTAATGCTAGTATATCGTTTTTATATAACTGTATCTTATTATCGTACTAAGATGACTATATGTGCTATCTAATTATTTATGTATGATATTATACTGGCACTAAGGTTTTTCTGATTATCCTGTTGGTTAATCAGTACAACGACCACAAAAAAAGTCTGCAAATGGATCTGTCGCTTTTGTAAAATTAAGCTGACAATCCATTGTGCAACCTTTTCAATCACATCTTTTTGGCCAGACCGAAACTGTACCTTTTGCTGAAGTACATCCCAGGAGTCCCGTATGATGTATCCAAAAATGACTTTTCCAGGTCAATGTTTTCTTATTTGTTTTGGGAAGGGAATTCAATTGAAAAAATATCACTTCAAGGAAATCCCACCATTACATTTGACATGTCTCATACTAAGAACAGTTCAGCAATGAAAAAGAAGCGATCAACCCCGATGTATCCATACTTGTTCAAATATCTTCTTCGGGGTGAAGGAAGGTTAAGGGGTAAATCACCATTCATATTCTTCTGAAGAACCTTTCACAGAAAGCAGGAAAACTGTGGGCCTTTAAAATGTACTTTTTGAGGCTTCAGGCTCACCCGTCAGTTAAAGATTCACTCACCTCCCTTCAAACGATGCATAGCCTTTTGTGACACTGCATACATGTTCTATTTAATCCCCATTCATTTTGCACAGATTGCCTACATCCTAGGGGCTATAGCGCCACCTCAGTGTAAGAACATCCTAAGTAACTATAATCCCTGAAATTGGGGGACATATTAACAGTTTTTATATATGAAGCCAATTGGCTATTTCAGAATTCATATGCGAAAGCCATGTAGATCAAGCCAAAATTGTTGTTTAGGGCACAAAATGAATGAAATCGGCACTTGTGCAGCAACAAGATCTCTTTTGCTACTTAAAAATGGCCCTAGAACTTTGATTTCCCGTTTGAATGATTCTTCTCCCGATACTCCGCGGCAACTGGTTTGGTACGGTCACCCTGGTGACACAAATACAAACAAGCACATGTGACCAACTTTATGGAGGAAAAAATGTGCATGTATCATTCAAATACGAGCTTCAAATCTCCAATAATGTGTGTTGTATCATGTTGAGTCTGATGTTGTAATTTTCGTCAGGATTACCACCTTTTATGGGGACATTTTCTCTTTTTTCTATAACTATGAAATTTTTTTTTTCTCACAGCTTTTGATGAGTAGGTTTAAATTTAGCAAATATTTAGAACTACCAGAAAATGGTGTAGCTTTTGATGTACAAATTATAAACAAAATGAGTTTAGTTTACTACTGCCATGAGTTACTCTTTGCTTACGATTCCCTATCACAAACTGTTTGATAATTGTCCAATGAGTTTTCTTTTCTTTTTTTTATTCACGGAAGAAGAGTAAAATATTACTATCTAGACCAGTGGCTCTCAAACTTACTTGTACCTCTTTTTCCCAAAATATGTTTAGGTACCCCTTCTCAGTTACCGGTACTAAGTAAACTATAGCTAAAATATAAATAATGCCAGTCCTAGAGTTAAAGAGTTGTTTTATTTTTTGTTGGCCGACTTCGTACCCCCAAAAACATTTTGCGTACCCCCCATGGGTATGCGCATCACAGTTTGAGAACCACCGATCTAGAGGATTATGTTTAATACCACAGAGAAATTACTTACGAAATATTTTGGCTTTAAAAACTTTAAGTTTTCTTACGGCTTTTAAAATCGGTGATAATTAGCTTCCTTTTACATACGTTATTGACGCGATTTCTCACGAAATTACGTCACCTACGCAAACAACTAAAACTAAAGCGCATTTAGGACTATAACAAAGCAATCTTCCTTTACATCTTTGATAGCTTTATATCTTTGAACTGCAGAAGTTAAAAAGAACTATGCTTCATATCCCGAAGAAATGCCAGACAAACTTCTAAATGAATATGCAGTATTCCTGGCTAAACTTTTGGCATCCGTAATAAATCGGTGTTTCAGAGATCATATCTTCCATCAAGCATAGAACAGAGCATATGTCCTGATTATACTTAGAGTGAAGGACCCGAAATCATGTGAACAACTCCATCCAATTTCAATAACTCTGAATCTCACCAAGGTCACCGAATCTTTTATATATCGCGAACTCCTGACACAAATCAATCCTCTCCAGTATTGCTGTTTGAAAGGAAGCAGCACTAGCCATTATCTTGTGCGTCTCTATAACCTGATAACTGAATGGCTAGACAAGGGAAACACCATAGTAGACCTTCTACTGGCTGATTACTGTAAAACGTTTGATTTAATCCGCCATATCACTGCTGTACAAAATCTAAAGCAAATGAGGGCTAAAAAACAGACTCTGATGTCGATAGTCGATTTCCTCAGAAGCCGTGACCACTGTGTCTATGCGGTTTTTTCTGAAGATCTCACCTCTGAATGAGTTGAAATATCGTATGGTGCTCCCCAAGGTACCAAGCTGGCTGCCATACTGTTCTTGGCTGTGATCAACTATGTTTTCGTTGACTTTGATGAACGCTTTAAATACGTTGATGATCCTCTCTGCCTTGCTCAAATTTCTCGTGGATAAATCCCAGGTAATACCCCAGTTCCAAGGAGAATTGAAAGACAGCTTCACTGATCAGTGCAGGAATAATGGACGAATTAACATCGATAAAATAGAAGTGATGTGTTTTAATTCTCTTAAAACGGACGTAGCTTGTCCTAAACCCTGGTTCCCTACCACTTCAACTGCAATTAAGCTTGGTATGACTTTCAGTACTGACTGTTCTTTCAATCTACCATGTTTCTAACCTTGTAAAAAAAGGACAACTATGTTTTGCGATCACTGACTACACTCCGACGACTAGGTTTCCCAGTGAAACAGTTACGACTAGCGTATATCCCTTGCTAGAATACGCGTGCCCTGTTTAGGGACCGCAGGTGCACAACAGACCATTTAAGAGACTATCTCGATGCTATTCAAAAACAATGAGAAAAATCAGACTGGGCCCTAAATGTGACACATACGCAACTGCAACGTTGAAAATACCAACACCGAGATAACGGAGATTCCATCTCATGTGCTAATTTGGACAGTGGTTCCTCGCTAGCGAAAAACACAATACGTTGTTGCTTCCTTTTGTTGCCATCAAAGCCAATACTCGACACACGAACAAGTTCGAGCCAATAAGATGCAGAATGAGTCGATTCAGCAATTCTTTTATTCCGTTTTATATAGGTGTCACTAACCATGCTTAGCTTTTTCTTTTTCTCCTGTGTTATTAGAAATAGCGTAATTTAGTTGAGGCTTTTGCCAACACTAACGAAAATTGTTTTAAATAAATTAATCTTGAATCATGAATAACACCAAATTTTACTAATATTCGCAAATTCAAACCCAACTACTAACACCCATTTTCTCAAAATGCGCATTTTCTGACTTTAAAAACTTTGTTTTTTTAATGGCTTAAAATTTCACAGTGGAGGTATTAGTACCGATCAAGTCTTTTAAAAGTATTTTACTATGCTATACTTTCTAGAAGGGTCGTCCCGATTGGGGTCATCTACGGTTGGGGTGGAATGCTGTCGTAAAGAAAGCTTAAGGGAAATTGGAACTTCCTGGGAGGGTGTTGAGGGAGGATTCGAATAGATTAGGATGGAGAGGAGCGTGCGTACCTGTGTTGACCTCAGGCGACTTGGTGCTGTGGTGAGTTGTTAGCAGTAGTAGGTCTTTTAAAACCGGGGCTAATTACCTTCCTTTTACATAGATTATCCACGCGATCTCTTACGGCATTACGTCACCAACGTAAACAACCGAAACAAAAGCGCATTTAGGACTATTGGAAAGCAACCTTCCTTTATATCTTTGATAACACCAAATTTTACTAATGTTCCCAAACTTAAACTCAACTAGTAAAACACATTTTCTCATAATGTTAAATACACTTTCTAACATAAAACAAGCAAAGAACAACTTTCAAATGCTTGAAAGGGTTTCCAATGCGTTATTCTAAACGAGTGTTTAGAATAACAAAATGAGTGTTATGCTAAACGAGTGTTTTCAAACAATAATGCTCAAACTAGCAGACTAACCTGGATTCGTTCAGTAAGTGCCTTTAGTTGATCAGGCTCAAAAGAAACAGATGGCGTGCACTGTGAAATCACAGGCAGGATGGTGATACCAGCATGTCCACCAATTACTGGGCAGTTCACTTTTTGTGGGTCAAGTCCCTGAAAAAGAAAACAAATAAAGTACTTATAACTACTACTATGAACAAATTAAGTCATGATTTTGTAATTATTCTCAATAATTAGTAATTAATTTGTCTACACGTAGAAGCTTTGGTAAAAACTTTTTTAGAAGATTATGTTCGAATTCTTCAAAAAAATTGCAACTCTTCAATATAATTCAGCAGGAAAATTAAAATAAAGTTTCAACAAAGAAAATAAAGTTTAAAAAAAAAAATAGGAATAAAGTATAGGGTACATATAATATAGTAGGCCTATACACAGTATATTATATAGTTTATACATAAAAGATAAAATATACAACTATTTGACCTTGCACAACTCGTCCTAGTTTGATCTAATCGGTTCGTACTTGGTCATAAATTACTTCTCTGCGTATAGAGCATGGGGGGCGGGGAAGGAGCTGATTCAAATTTTGGAGACCTTTTTATGGCAAGAATTATATTTGGATCATTTCCTCATCTTCTTTACTGAGACGAGTTTGCATAAATGTAAAAAAAAAATACACCAAAAACCAGTGGGTGTGTGAGGGGGGAGGGGGATTTTGGCGGTCAAAAAGCCCAAGTGTCGTATTAGGAAGACAAAAAGACGAAATCACGAAATTTTTAATAGATTTCTATGTTTTTACTTCGCCTATTTTCGCATTTTTATAAAAGCTGCTCCCCCCTACCAAAAAAAATCGGGCATAAATGTCTGCTTTATCCCTTGGGGTGTAGTCACAACAAAGTTTGACCAACACTGACTTAGAAAATATCTTCACAACAATCCACTAGCAATATATATATATATATATATATATATATATATATATATATATATATATATATATATATATATATATATATATATATAATTTATAGAATATAAATCATATAGTTTATAAAATGTATGATACTAGTTTTAAGAAAAAAATTGCTCGTATTCTGACAAGGAAGTCAATTTACCATGAGAAATGAATTACAATTACTAGGAAAACTTCATATATAATTACCCAAAATCGTTTGCTAAGCTCTTCTCAAAGGGAAGATCAACATGGTAATGCATGTCCAATCACACTTTGATCCTCTTGGTCAACATTGCCATACTGATTCATTTTTTACGAAGAGCTTAGTAAACGGTATTTGGCAAGTATCTCAGAAGTGTAAAACTGTAAGACACGATCTTTAGGCATGATAGTGACGAATAAAACAAATACTGAAAAAAAATGTAGAAAATAATAAAATAAATATAGAAACTAAAAAAGAGAATTAAAATAAACTAATAGCAGTCACAATAAATAAGCCAATAGTAAAAATAAATAAACAATCATAGACAAAAAATAAACTGCTAATACATAGAATAAACGGCGGTAAAGTAGACGTATAAAATCAAATTTGTGAATTCACCGAGCTCTTTATTTGGATATGATATGTAACGGAGACATTTATGAAAGAGTAAGCATAAGGCAGGCCAATGTAGCAGAACAATACCGATTTTTAGAAGTTAGAAAATGTCACAAACGAATCTTAGGCATGAAATGACGATATAAATATGTATATTATAATGTACATATAGGGAAGCTTTAAGAATATCGACATAAATAAAGCCATATAAAAATTCAACATGGAATAGAAACTTTCCACAAACCTTGAGTTCAGCAATGAAAGCGTTGGAGCGAACAACATCAAGGGAAGTTACACCGAAAATCCTGTTTGGATCATAAGCCCCGGCTTCGGCAAATACTTCTGAGGCAATAGGAACTGTGCTGTTCACCTATAATTAAAAATTAATTTGATTTTAATTTGTTAAAGTTACTTAATCAAATTAGCTTGACACGCTGATCCTAATGTCTGAAACTCACTTGAACCACCTGGAAGTCCCTATGCCTTCCCAAGGCCAGAACATAATTTGCACTTTACTGAAAAAATATACATGTTTTTACTTTTATAACTTTAATAAATCAAATAATATTAACATTTTGATTATTAAATATCAGTATATGTACATTAAACTGACAGTGCACATCCATTTGTATTTTTTTCAGTAAAGTGTAATTTATGTTCTGACCTTGGGAAAGCATAGGGGTTTTGAGCCCAACTTATGTTAATTCCTGCTCGTTTTGAGTTTGACTCGGTTATTTATTGTAATTTCTGTTCGTTTTGGGTTTCGTTTATTTATTGATGCTGATTTTTGGTAGTTTCACGCTTGGTAGATTATTTGATTTTATTTTTGCTCATTTTTGTTTAATGGAGTTCTTTACTTTTCTTTGAAAAACTTATTTTGTGGAAAACGTTTTTTTAATTAATTTCTGTTCGTTTTATATTGACATAGACTTTCAGGGAAACAGAAAATAATACTTTAAATCTTTTCATTTTTTTAAGAATTTATAGTTTGGCCTGCTATTTGTATGCTGGAGAAAAATTTGCAGCAATTTTTAACAACATACACCCTTTTAAAAATCTGGACACAAATAGTACTGTTTAGTTTAGTTTCATACCTCGTCTAGTTGACCTGAAATGGAAAACTTGATACCATTCGCAAAAAATTCTGCTTACTATCTTTGATAGCTTAGATACACTTACGCTATTTTGATTTGGTTAAATTTCAAGAGCAGAAGTAGCCCTAAAGGTTTGAACATAATACCCTCAGTCGTTCTTGGGATACTGCTGAGATGCCTTATTGGGAATTAGCATTAACACAGTGCACTTTGATTTAATCTTAAGGCAACATTTAGTTTTTAAACATAAAGACAAATAAGAGGGTGGGCGTGTGGGGGATTAGTTTCCCTCCAATCACTTTCGACCATTAAAAAGGGCATCAGCCCTTTCTATTTTCAATCGAATGAGCCCTTTTGGAAGTTCCTACGACAACTCCTTCGATACGAAGTGCCCTGGTCTAAACAACAACAACAACAAAATAATATATTATACCCACATCGATCTTTACTATAAAAATGTCAAGCCTTCCAATCACCTTCGACTATTAAAAAGGCCACTAGGCCTTTTGATTTCAAATCGAATGAACCCTTTTTGAGTTTCTACGACAACGCTTTCTATAAACACCTTATATGTCCCCAGGACATATATTACAACCCTTACCATAAGGGCTGTGAGGGTGGTTGTCATCCTCTACAGGGACGTACGTAGGGGGGGCCTCCGGGCCCGTG
>JAQQPU010003102.1:0-12015 GCA_029168905.1 Artemia sp. Kazakhstan ARC1039 | reverse complement strand
GCTATCCCCAGGACAACACCTAAGAAAACATTCCCTAAACAAATTCCTAAAGCATGGTGGACAAATGAGTGCCTAAATAAATGGAGGATAAAAAAGGCAGCTAGGACAGAATTCATAGAAAAAACCATCACCTACTACATATTTAAAAAAATTACAAGCAGAATCTAATCTAAAAAGGACTAGAATAGATGCTAAATATAAATACTGGAATAATTTTGCAAATAATCTTTCCAGAGAAAAACATGAGCCAATTATACATAAAGTCATAAGCCACATCTGTGGGAAAAAGACTTCCCCCAACCCACTCCTGTATGAGCTTATACATAATAATACCCATTATGACAATGATAATGAAAAAACTAACCTATTTGCAACTCTTTTTGTTAATAAGCTAACATCAAATAATCAAAGCAAACTGTCCACAATTCCTATGAACCCAAGTTACCAACCACGCCCAGGATCCGAGTACATAACTAATCCATTTTCAATCCAGGAATTGAATAATGCAATACATCATATTAGGACCAAAACTAGCGGCAGCTATGACAATATACACCCTACATGGATAAAGAATCTCACACCTTCATACAAAAAAGAACTGCTAAATTGTTATAATCACGCTTGGTCATCTTCTAGGTTCCCCAATATATGGAAATGTTCGTCCCTCCTACCAATCCTAAAGAAAAATAAACCAAAAGATAACTCTGAGTCTTATAGGCCCATAATGATTACTCCTGTGATGGGGAAAATAATGGAGAAAATGATCTATCACAGACTCCTCTGGTTTGTTGAAAAAAATAATATGATCCCTCACACTCAAACTGGATTCAGGAAACACCACTCCTCAACAGATGCTTTCATTTTGCTAACAAATGCAATAAATGAATCTTTCTCAAAAAATAATGTCCTAGATGCAGCTTTCCTAGATTTTGAAGGGGCATATGACAATGTGAACCACCAAATCCTTTTAAACAAACTTGCAAACCTTGGAGTACCCCCTGAGCTAGTATCTTTTATTAAATCCTTCATAGAAGTGCGAAGTTTCATTGTTTGTGTTGGTTCAGCCTCTTCACCCCAAAAGACAATAACCAAAGGCCTACCTCAGGGAGCAGTCCCCAGTTGCCTTCTATTTGCCCTATATCTCTGGAACATGAACCTACCCCACACGAATCTACAATATGCTGATGATCTGGTACTATGGTCATCTGGCAACACCTTTCAGATAGCTCAGTCAAATCTAAAAAAGTCACTTTTCAAGTTTGAAAAATTCTCTCAACATTCAGATTTACCCATTGCACCCACCAAGTCAAAAATAATCCAATTTCCCCGGAAGCGAAACCATGTTAATGCAAAACTAACTCTAAATAAAACAACTATTCCAGAAGATAATCATATTAATTACATAGGTCTCATGCTTGACCAAAAACTTAATTTCCACCTCCACATTTGAAACACAATAAAAAAATGCTATAGAAAAACAAATATACTAAAAAGACTTCTTTCCACACCCTGGGGCTGTAAGGAGAAAACCTTACTCCAGTTTTATAAATCACATATAAGGCCCCATATTGACTATGGGCTCATTGTCTATGGTGCATGTGCAAAGACCCAGATGCAAAAAATTGAAACAACACAAAATGATATAATACGTCTCATATTTGGTCTTAGGAAACCCACAAGCACCAAGTTTCTGCTTATGGAGGGTGGATTAACAACAATAAGGGAGAGACGTAGGTTTCTCTTGACAAAACATCTTACAAAAATTGAATCAAATAGCTCACACACATTACATAATTGGTTAAGAAATCCAGCCATGTATAGAGGCATTGCAGATGAGTATGCCAATATTCAGAAGAAGTTCCCCATACCAGCAAAGTCAATTGCACCCACTTTCCCCCGATCCCCCCCCCCCATGGAATTGGTCAAGTCCCATAATAAATAATGAATTCTCAAAGTGGAATAAAGATTTAACCCCCATTGCTTTTGTCCAGAAAATTTTGCAGAACTTAATACAATTACCTATAAAAATCATTTCAAAATATTTGTTGATGGGTCAAAAATGAATGAGAAGGTTGCAAGTGGTGTTTTCCTTCCTCACCTGAAAATTGCAATGGGCGAGAGATTATATAATAATTTATCTATAATGTCTGATGAGTTAAATGCCATTATCATGGCATTAGAACACCATAAGGAAAACCAACCTTTGATTGCAAATTCAAATAATATTATCATATATTCCAACTCTCTATCAAGCCTTGAGTTGCTGGCCTTAGCTCCTCAATATAAGTTGGATATTGACATTTATCATTGTCTCAGTATTATTGATAATCTTGCTTCAAGTGGCATAAAAACTTATTTTCAGTACATTCCTAGCCACTCTGGCATAAGTGGTAATCATCAGGTTGATGAAATAGCAAAAAATGCTATAAATATTGACCAGCCAAGTGGGAGACCAATCCCAAATAGAGATATTTACCGATGGAGGCTATCAGATATTAATTTTAATAAGATTAATCCTATCCTTTCCCCCTTTCCCAATAAGTATCTTTCTAAAATTTATCATAGAATTTGTTCTGGAACAAATGGACTAAATATCCTTGCATTTTCATATAAGCTTTCTAATTCAAGTGGTTCAATTCCCCTGTCCCCTCTTTGCAGGCATTGTAATATGAATAATGAAGCAATTGACCATTGCCTATTTGAATGCAATATGCTGACGTCTGCACAACATACCTTGCTTTGTAAACTGTTAAAATGCTTCAAACACCACAAAATCTCACTATCAGCCAAGAGCCTAGCCAACTGTGCCTGCACACAGAGCACAGAAATCGACATCTATCATCTTATATTTGAACTCCTTGAGTCAAAAGATCTACTGAAAGATATCTGAGAATATCTAATAAATAAGAGACAACCAAGACAGTAGCTCTGTAGCCCACAGAGTGAAGCAAATAGAAGAGGGCTAAATAGTACCAACTGAATAGCCCGCCTGTTGTGAATTAGAAGAAGAAGAAGACAAAAGGTACCATGGCTGAAAATAATTGTGATATTATGATTTAAAAACAAATATTTAAAAAATGGCAGATTAAAAAAATAACACACAGATTAAACAGATTTTTTAAAACAGATTAAAAAAGAGCAGCACTGAGCCTGATGACAAAAACACTTTTTGCAATGACAGAATAATCTAGATAAAAGGTCAGAGAATCTTGGCTGGAAACTGTAAATTGGGATTAAAAATCAACAAAAATAAAATGCATCTTGAAAGAAGTGCTATTAAAAAGGAGACCTTATTGAATAACTTGTGAAAGCTGGAAAGAAGGGAACAATCAAATTAGCATATTTAAAAACTAAATTAGATTACCAATCAAACATGTCCAATTCAAATAGCAATGGAGTAAATTTTCGAAACTTTTAGATCCTGTGCTAAGCAGTAACTTGAAATTATATTGCTGTGTGTGATAAAATTTGCCTAAACAGATATACTGCTAGATTTAAAGGTCTAACACAGTCTTTTGGCTTAAACTGGAATGCAACAGCAATGTGTTTCCAAGCACTCTTCCTCCTTTGAAGAGCTTTTTTGACAACGTTACTTTGTTTGATGAAATGAGTTTAAAATCTAGAGGTATCCCTCTACAGAGATTAAACCCAAAGGCCATCCAAACATTTAGCCCCCCCCCCCAAAGAGCATATTTTTGAAAATTCTAAGATAACATATTGTTTGGTAAAATGAACTTAATGTCAAAAAGTATCAGCCAACCAAATATCTTTCTTTTTAAGTCTTTGCTACTACTACTACTACTAACAACTCACCACAGCACCAAGCCACCTGAGACCAACACAGCTACGCACGCTCCTCCTCCATCCCAATCTATGCAAAGCCTCCCTTTTTAAACCCACCATGAAGTTCCCATTTCTTTAAATCTTTCTTTATGACATCCTCCCACCCAAGACAAAGAACGACCTGCTTTCCGTTTAGCCCTAGGCGGTTGGCCAAAAAGAACAATCTTCGGCAATCTGTCATCCTTCATCCGCACAACGTGCCCTAGCCACCTCAACCTTTCTTTCATTATAGCCCCAGAGAGCGGTATTGAACCACATTTTTTGTGTAGCCTATTGTTTGAAATACAGTCAGTCAGCCAGGTACCCAGAACAATCCTTAAGCAATTTCTCTGGAAAACATCTAGCAAATCTTCATCTGCTTTACAGAGCGCCCATGCTTCAAAGCCATATTTGACCACTGTCATCACTGTAGTTTCTAATATTCTAATCTTGGTTTGCAGACTTATCTTCCTATTCTTCCAAACTTTTTTTTAACTGGGAAAAAACACCCTGAGCCTTGGCTATTCTACTTTTGACATCTTCACTGCTCCCACCATCTACTAATAATATTACCAAGGTAAGTGAAGCTGTCTACCTGATCAATCTTTTCATTACCCAACTTCACCTTTTCATCTTCACTTATTCCTAGCCTTAGTGACTTTGTCTTCTTAACATTAATTTTCAAACCTATTCTAGCACCCTGAACTCGCAAAACCTCTAACACTTTGTTTATTTTGCTCACACTTTCATCTAGGATGCTTAAATCATCAGTATAATCTAAGTCCAGGAGACATTTTCCTCCCCATTTGATTCCGTGGTCTCCCATTGCCTTTCCTGTGATCCTTAAGACAAAGTCCATCAAAATAATCCATATAAAGGGGGATAGAACACAACCCTGCTTAACTCCTGATTTAATACAAAACCAGTTGCTAGAGATTAGGTATACCTCTATATTCTACCATCCAAGAGCATGGATTGAAAGTGCCGAGGATAACATTGTGTTTAATAGAATACATTTAATCACTAACAACATACACCTCATACAGTTTTGTAGACATCAATGGTTTACATATCATACATAACAATTTAATTAAGTATGAAGCTAAAAAATCTGCATACACCATGATTCCTTTGAAGTGGTCATTTTGTGACAATGCAGTGTTGAAGCTATGCTTGGAACCCATGGAGACTGGTTGCGCAGGCTTAAAACTGCTTATTGCAAAGTCCCTCCCCTTCAGGATTTGCATGAAAGTAGGTAAGATAACCTGACATGATTTACACACTATGTAAGGCTCCTTTTGCTTCTGGATTGGTCTAGTTTGATTTACACTGTGATGAGTTGGTAGTAGCATTCAAAATCAAAAAAAAAAAAAAAAAATGTTTCATTACTTTAAAAGAAAAATATCCAATTTTTAAAGTACATAATCCCTCCCTGAATTCATTTGAGTTCTTTAAGTGCTTTGACATTGCGACCCCTGAAAATTCTTGTCATGAATAGAGTCAAAATAGTTTGAAGTTTCATTCCTATTTGTTCATGCTTTCATATATGAAAACATATATGACATATTTTCAAGCATATATGATATGCTTGAAAATATTCATTCCTGTTTTCATTTCAGTTTTCATTCATATTTATTTCATTCAACTGTCATTGAAAAACACTCCAATATCATTCTTTGTTTTTATTACTTTATTTGTAGGGTTCAGAGCAGCAACACAAATTCACAAGCCACCATGGAAAAAGTGGGGTAGCATAGTAGCTATGCTACTTGGCAGTTTTCATGGCCTAGTGTAATTTGTTGGCAGATTTGGCAGCTTTTTGAATTCTGTCAAATTCTGCTGCTGGCAACTTTGGAACTTTTTCCATATCTGTACACAAAAATGTTGGATAAACAGGCAAGCGACATTCTTATTTTTTTTAATGCAGAAAAAAATCAAAATCTAGGGGGTAGGGGGGCATCTTACAGATTTTCTTTAAGTGAAAATACCCAAAAAGGTATTATTCAAAATGAAGGGGAGCTGACTTGCAACACTGTAGGGAGCTGACTTGCAACACTGTCTGAGGATTTTCAGGGAAAAAGCTTAAATTAGAAAGTGCTGTTTTATGGCCACTATATTTGAATTTTTGTGGGGAGGGGATAAGATGACTGAATAAAACTTGTTTTAACAATTGCTTATAATTCTATTTTTTAAAAGTGCTAAAAAGTTTTGAGATATGAAAATATAAACAAAAAATAAAGAGCCATAATACATTTTTATTACTGTCTACCATAAGTTCTTCACAGTTGGACTAAAGCCTTAAATGAAGATTGCAGAGCAGTCCTGTGATTTTTTGCAAAGGTCTTGGAACTTCATCTGGCAAAATTTTCAAACTAAATAAAATGGTGTGCTTACCTTAAGTTGGTCTGGTCCAACAAAGCCCCTGACCTTGCTTTGTGTGTCCATGTGACTTAGATCAGCAGCTACTCCAACAGTATGAACAATATCATACAAAGAAAGATCTGTTACTAAGGGTGATTGCTTGAGAAGTAAAGACAAGGGCTGGCCAATGCCACCACTAGCACCCATTACAGCCACTTTGGCAAAGTCCTGCAAAATTACATCAATTACTTACATTTAAGGGATATAAGAAAATAAAAACAATAAAATTGAAAGTTATTTTTGTATTGGCCCTGCAATGTGTTGCTACAGCTGAGTTCATGGGCTTCTTCTCGGTCCATGGGCAGCATCTTGTCTAGAGGGGGGGGGGGGGCTGAAGTTATATCACAAAACATCACATCGCCAGCAAGTTCTATCATACCTTTTGAAATGTTTATTCATTAATAATCCCCAAAAATCATAAATTAGGAATTAGCTTCAGCATAAATCTTCTTGGATTACTATACTCTTTTTATCTTTGAGCAACTATAATATAAAAAAAACCACTATCCTACTTCCAATTTCCAGAAAACATAAATACCATAAAAGTAATTTGACACATTTCATATTACAGTTGGATAAAAGCTTCTTGTTCTATGAATTCAATTCAAAATTGGGCAATATTAAATACCAAAATCAATATATCTATATATCAGACCAAAAATCAATGTTAGGCTTTGAAATGTAAATATTGACATCAGAAACAATATTTGGAAATTTCTGTTTATTTCCAGCTTTTTCAAACATCTACCAGTGAACATCCAACAGAAAAATTCCAACATGCAAAAAATTCTTGTTCAAATCTAGTGTAAATTTGAAGCTCTAAGGGGAGGGGAGCCCTTTCCCTATGCCCATGGCCAAGTTCAAACTCTGGGTCCCATATTACTAAGCTGATGAAACCCACTGTACCAACACAGGACTAAGATTGGAAGCAATGTCAACTTTCCACTTTTTCAAATATATTTATCCCCAAAAATAAGAAATGATCAGAGACATCACTGACAAATATATTTGAGGGGCCAATAGATTTTCTCAAATGGCTGGTTATTTTGAATGACTGATTTGGGTATAACTGCTACCAATTTTTTTTCTTTTTCAATGATGTACCCCCATTTGCCTAATAAATAAATAGAAAAGTGAGCCAAAAAATAGCTACACTTTATGCCACTATTTTACCCACTCATTCTTTAATGACTGGCTGAAAATGTAGGGGGAACTCCCTTCCCTTCTCCACACATGATGCTTCTGGACATTATCCCATAAATCTAAGCATCCAAAATGTAGTGTAAAGATTAAAGAATTTTCATATTTGCAAAAGAAACTTTCCTGTTTCTGATGTATTTTTATCTTAAAACTAGCATTTATATAACAAAAGGGAGGTTGTCACCTCCTTATCAGTCAATATTGGTGATACAAGAAAAATTGCTTTAAATATGGAAACAGAAAGCACACATGAATATAATTCCTGAAAATAACCTTGAGGTGATTAACCAATATGCACCAATTCCTTTTGACAGAGCAATGGATGAATCTTAACTGATTGCATTTCAAACCTACCTGTTGCAAGCCTACTTTCCTACCTGTTACAAGCCACTTTGAGGAGTGGTGACCCTTAATTTAAAACATGCTAAATATATCATGATTTAATTTACAAACAAAATGAAATTTTTAAGTCAATGTATTTTTAGAGATGCTGTGGAATTAGTATCTGTATTATGTTCATGTCCCAAGAATAGACATCTAGGATTGGATTACAACTAGTCCTTATAGGACTGGTCTCTGGCCAGTAGGAAGAAAAAGAAAAGAAACAATCACACCAATATTTTTTTTTGTATCAAACAAGGCACCCTCAGCATGGAGAAAGGAGAATTGAAAACAAAACGTAATAAAAGATAAAATAAAATCAAACAAGAAAGGAAAAAGTAAAATGAAAGAAGAGTGAAAATAAAACAACCAAAGAAAATATATACAGTTTCTACTCTATTGCATAAATTATGGAAGTAGGTATCATAGAACAGCAAATACAAATTATGCAATAGGTGCAGGCAAAATATTCATGTGATTGTTTCTTTTTTTTCTATTGGCCAGAGACCCACTGTCTTCTCACAATTTCCTTCTTTGTTTTGTCATGGTAAGCAGTGGTGGCTCTAGATGTCTTATACTAACTAGTTTTCCTTTTGTGCAGACACTAATCTATTCAAACAAGTTTTACAACATACTATTTTCATAGGATTGGCCTTCTGTAAAAGTTCAGATTTCATTGTTAGATTTCTTGACAATTACATGCAAATCTATACACAATAGATGATAAATCTAAAAAACTAGGTTTTGTTAGAATTTTTTTTTCAAACTGATATTTCAAAGTGTCACTGATGGAGGTAAAATTGTAAATGATAGCTGTGCTTTACAATAATATCAATTCTTTCAGCCACTGAGAAGATTTAGACTCAAATTAATTGATGGCATATATGGAAAATAGACCATCTATACAAAAGAAACTTTAATGTGATCTAACAATCTTCTTTTCTCACATTTTCATGGTAGCAACCATTATGTTTAGAAATGTTGTTGATTGAACATGGCAAATTTTTATACATAGCCTATAGGTATATTTGACCTAATTTTTGGGGGGGATTTCAAAAACATTTTCCCATGACATAAATTGTCCTCTATAGTCAATTCTTATGTTTGTAGTGCTCTATGTCTTAGTGCTTTAGAAATATTTAAGAAAAGCTTCTTAAGTAGAATTTTGGAAAATTTTGAGTTTGGGGGGAAGGGGGATTTCAAAAATATCTTCCCATAATATAATTTGTCCTCTGAAGTTGATTCTGATATTTGTAGTGCTCTATCTATTAGTGCTTTAGAAATATTCAAAAAGCTTTCAAAGTAGAATTTTGAAAAATTTTGAGTTCAGGGGGAAGGGGGATTTCAGAAACATCTTCCCATGACATAAATTGTCCTCTAAAGTCAATTCTTATGTTTGTAGCACTCTATGTCTCAGTGCTTTAGAAATATTTAAAAAAGCTTCTAAAGTAAAATTTTGAGCTTGGGGGGAAGGGGAATTTCAAGAACATCTTCCCATGATATAATGTGTCCTCTGAAGTCAATTCTGATGTTTTTAGCACTCTAATCTTTTAGTGCTTTAGAAATATTTTAAAAGCTTCTAAAGTAGAATTTTAGAAAATTTTGAGTTTGGGTGGAAGGGGGATTTCAAAAATGTCTTCCCATGACATAATTTGTCCTTTAAAAATGATTTGGTTATTTTTACTTGTCTATCTCTTGTCAAATTCTTTCCCTAGTTAATACAGTTTAAATGTCTGTCAACACAGATTGTTTGGCACCTGGATGCTACCCTTAAGGGTAAGGGTTTATGATAAGCAAAGTTGTGACATCACAAACAAGTTTCATAAGCAGGTCAGCTATATAGAAAATAAGTTTAAAAGGATAGGGTAAGACACCCAGTAGTCGGCCACCTGCCTATTCTCGGACAGAATGTAACTAACAGGGAACCTACCTCTAGACACCTGCCTCTAAAAACTTTCTAAGCACATTATCCTAGAGGTAGGTTCCCTGTTAGTTACATTCTGCCCAAGAATAGGCAGGTGGCTGACTACTGGGTGTCACCCTAAATGTTAAAGGAAAATAGGATTTTGGAATATATTTTAATGAACAAGGTTAAAAGCTGAAGTTGTGTAAGGTAAGCAGTGATTTATAATTATGATATTAATATAGGATGAAATGTGAGCTAAAACAACTAGTAATGTGCAGTAATTTACCATTATATAGAGGGGGAGGAGTGGAGGTAGGTACTTCAAAGTACCTTCCCAGGACATACCTTAGCATGTAGATCCATCCCTGAAAGTTTCGTTTTCCTAACCCAACCCCTTTCCAAGATAGCCAAAAGTAACTAAAGCAGAATTTTACCACAAGTACTTCTGACAAGAAATAAGCAATGGAGATAAAGCAAAAACAACCAAACTGTACAGAACAAAATTACGTTTACTATAGGCATACCTTGGAAGAGGTTGAAAAGAATTTAGCATCTTTCTTCAAGTTGTTAAGAAGGAGAAGGGTCTTTCTTGAAGCCATTTTCAACTATAAAACAAATTTTCTTTCCAAATAGAAAATTAAATCTAGTGATGATGCTAATGCAAAAAAATGAGTGAAAATATCTGTTGGTTTTCAAATGAAAATGGGATATTTTTTTGTCATAGATGCCGCTAAAATTAAATTCGGATTGGTTGACACACTTTCCATTGTGTTGTGTCCAAAGAACATTAGATAGAAAAGAAATTTTGAATAACAAATTTCAATAAAAAAAAATACTATAGATACCGCAAACTCTATATGCGTCAAGAAACCAGCAGCCTTTATGCGCTATTGGTATACTTTCATTTTTCCGTTTTATGTAATATAGTCTTTTTGATTGGAACAAAGTGCTGTATTGATTATTAATTGACATCTAAGCGTATTTTCACTACAGACAGGTAAAACTCAAATGAACACCGCATGATATGTTGTCATTTTCTGGATTCTCATTGGTTACCAAGCGCGTTTATGTCCTGCCCATGGAAAATCTAATTGTGTTGGGATTTCAGTGTAGCTTTACTGAAATTTCTATCATATTAGGAAAGGTCATTGAATTCATAGAATAGCGTCCACACTTTAAAAACGTTGTCAACCAGTATTGTTTTTTATCAAAGTAATAAATTTTGAATTTTCAGGCGATGTCTGCTTTCTGTACTGTATATAGTGAATCAACTATCACAAAAAAAGCCATAGTAAATTTACACTGGCACACAAACATAAAACTTTTAATCTAATTTATTTTAAACTTTTAATTTAAATTTAATTTATTTTAAACTTTTAATTTAATTTATTTTAGAATTGTTATGCCAGAAGAACGGATTTTTCAATTCTTATCCAAAACAACAAATCAAATATTCACCCACAAGAAGACATCCTTTTTGTCTGGTGAAGGGAAATGGGAAATCTGGCCGCCATAGCTAAAATCGATTTTCGTTAGAGCCTAGTTTTATGGTATATTAATCTAAAAAATATTTTACAAAAAAGATGAAGAGCCGTATTAAAACCTAAGAAAAGTAGAAATGAGGCCAAATAATAATTTGAACTTAAAACGAACAGAAATTACAACTAATGAACAAAATGAAATAAAAAACGAGCAGAAATTAAATTGAATTTTCAAATCAAACAAAAGATAACAGATAATGTTATGGGTGAATTCCAAAAAGATACATAAATTTAAAAAAGTAATCAAATAGAACTTAAAACAAATATAAGTTACCACAAATGGAAATAGGGCTTGAACCCCTAGAATCTTCTAAAAGGCAGTGTCATTTGCACTTTACTGAAAACAATGAGTATTTCAAGCATTGGGATTTTTTTTGTCATGATATTGACAAAACAAAACAAAAAATTTATATCAGAAGGCTAGTCAAGGCTTGCAAATATGTGTGATAGGTTTTTTTTTTAATATTTTTTATAGTTACGTTCGGTTGGCCAACAGTCAAACGCTAAACAGTTCATTTGGGAATCTCGAGTCAATGCAATATTTTTTTCATAGTTTTCGTCTTCATTGAGGTCCTCTTTTCTTTTTCTATATATTCTTTAATTCTGAGATAATCCAAGCTAAAAAAAAATTTTTGAGCTAGTTTCAGGTATCATATATCGATACAATTAATCTCAAAATATTTTTGATTTTATTGAGGTCTACCTAGCCCATTAAGTTACAAGCCTATCAGATATAAAAAAAAA
>JAQQPU010003101.1:43850-61784 GCA_029168905.1 Artemia sp. Kazakhstan ARC1039 | reverse complement strand
TTTTTCTTTTCCACAGATAGCTTGGCACTGGAACATCGTAGAGGGTTGTTCAATAGCTCATTTTAAAGGAAATTAATTGGGTTAAAAACCTTTTGTAACTAAAATAAATTATTTCTAAAAGAGAATAAATTTTTCCACCAAAAACTGCATTTTTGATGTCTTTTCACACTGCAGTCTTTCAAACATAATCGTATACCAGCGGTAAGATTTGAACCCACGCCTCCGAAGAGACTGGTGGCTAACACCAGTGCCTTGGACCACTCGGCCAGGCTGCCTCTCATAAATAACTATATATGTGAATCTGGGTTGCAGCAGTAGCTAGCAATCTAGTAAGAGACGATCAGTCCAATGATAAGAAATATAACAAAACTCCTAAAAATACAGTCAAATCAAAACAAAAGTACATCATTAGAATTACCTTGTCTGAAACCCTACTAGATAAATAATGAATGTCGTCATAGTTTTATATTAGAGCTATGACGTGAATAGAAAAACACGAAATTATATTGTTGTTTCTGAAGACGTCATGAAATAATATCATTGCGCTATGACGTCATCATGAAATAAAATCATTGCGCCGTGACGTCATAATTACTATATAAGAAGCGTCAGAACTGTAAATGTTCTCATTCATAATTACATAATGGTTTCAATCAAGCAAGCTGCACGCAAGTTAAAAAAACAGTACTACACAAACAACAGAGATAGTATCTTGAAAAGAAAAAAGCAAAGGTATTCAACCGACCAGGCGTATCGAGAAGTAAAAATTGAGACAACCAAATGAAAGATCAAGGAGCGTTATCAAAATGATAAACTTTATAGAGAAGCAACAATTGAGCAGGCTAGACAAAAGAGCAAGGAACGGTATGATAATGATAAAGATTACAGAGAAGCAAGAATTGAGCAGGCTAGACAAAAGAGCAAGGAACGGTATGATAATGATGAAGATTACCGAAACAAACATAAGAAAAAAGTTGCTACCAGAATAATTGGTAGATACTGGGGTGACAAAAGCTATAATGAAAAAATTAAATTCTCTGCGAGGTTGTACCGAAGAACGCATAAGGACAAAGGGAAAAATTACATTCAGAAATACAAGAAGATGGCAAAAATGCAGGCTGATCTTCGTAAATTGAGAAACATTTTACGCATGTTTTATCAAGATCACGAAAAATATTCAAAATTACAGATTAAAATTCTCTTTGAAAGAGCGGATGCTGTTGACCATTAGAACCACCTTGTCCGAAACCCTTATTAAGGAAACTTACCGCCCTTTGGCTTGAATAACAAAGAAAATATATTGGCTTGAAAATCAAGAAAATTGACTTTTACCACGTTATTCTCCACAAACGGGATATTTTTTTCTTTCCGCTTGATTTTTCTTCTCAGCTAGCTGGGCACTGGAAAATCATAGAGAGCTGTATAATAGCTCATTTTAAAGGAAATTGCAACATCTAGTCACTTTTGTAATTAAAAATAAAATACTTTTTAAAGTAGAATCAATTTTGTCAAAAAAATTGCATTTTTGATGTATTTTCATGCTGCAGTCTTTTCAAAGATATTTGAATTTTGAAGCAATCAAACAGTTCATGGTAATGAACTCTATAGTAATAATAGCTACTTGTCTCAATAGTAACCGAAACTCTAAAGAACGAAATTTTGATACCAATAGATACATCAAAGCAAACAGTTCGTGATAATGAACTGTATATCCGGGTTGCAGCGGTAGCTAGCAACCTAGTAAGAGACAACCACGTCCAATGTTAAGATATATAAAAACCTATAACTCCAAAAAAAAAGAAGTCTGATCAAAACAAAAAGTACACCATTAGAACCGCCTTGTCTGAAATCCCTGTATAGGAAACTTTCTATCATTTGACTTGAACAACAAGGGAAATATATTGGCTCGAAAATCAAGAAAATTGACTTTAACCACGTTATTCTCCACAAACGGCATATTTTTTTCTTTTTTCTCCTTTTCCACAGATAGCTTGTCCCTGGAGCATCGTAGAGAGTTGTTCAATGGCTCATTTTAAAGGAAATCTCTAGATCTAGGGCCATTTGTACATTTTTTTAAATAAAATCAATTTTTTACGAAAAACTTAATTTTTTATGTACAATATTGATCAATGACGTCATAGTCGTTGGATGTAGTTAGTACATAAAGGCTCGATCATCCAATAAAGCTGAAACTAAGTAAAGGGCTAAAATACCTCCATATATCCACAATGATGTCTAAAAATACCTTAAAATTTTAAAATTAGTTTTATTTTTGGTTAGCTTTTAACTACCCAACGTGGGATTTAATATGTATTTCCAGACCAAAAAATTCAATTTTTTTATATATCTTATTTTTCAGTTTAGAATTGCTAAAGTTATTATGTAAACTGCAAAAATATTTATGATATCTGAGCAATATTTTTAATCTTTTCATTCAAACCAACAAAATACCTGAAAATTTAAAAATTAGCTTTATTTTTTGTTAGGTTATGGGTACTTGATACGAGACTTAAGAATTGATAATAGGATAAATAAGATAGTAATAAGATGCCTTCTAAGCGAGTTATACGTAATTTAAAAAAACAGTACTACACAAAAAAAAACAGCTATAGCATCTTGAAAAGAGATAAGCAAAGGAATTCAACCGACCAGTTGTATCGAGATGCAAAAATTGATAGTCACAAACAGCGTTATTATAATGATGAAGTTTATAGACATGCAAAAATTGATAGTGATAAACAGCGTTATTATAATGATGAAGTTTATAGACATATAAACAAAAGAGCAAGGAACGGTATGATAATGATAAAGATTACCGAAATATATATAAGAAAAAAGTTGCTACCAGAATAATGGGTAGATAGTGGGGTGACAAAAGCTATAATGAAAAAATTAAAACCTCTGCAAGGCTTTACCAAAGAACGCATAAGGACAACGTGGAAAATTACATTCAGAAGTCCAAGAAGATGACAAAAATGCATGCTGATCTTCGTAAATTGAGAAACATTTTAATAATTTTTTACCATTACATAAAGGCTCGATCATCGAATTTAAGCTGAAACTAATTAAAGGACAATTATGCCTCCATATATTCACAGTGATGTATAAGATTTCCCATTACATCTGTAAACTGTTCCACAGTTGCGGGTCCATACCTTGGAAGCTTTTCACTAAACATGCAACATTTCTTTTGGATATTACTATGAAGTTTTGCGAAAGCATCTCTAGCTGACTTTTCAACAAAATCTATTCTTTCAGAGATAATTTTAATCTTTAATTTTGAATATTTTTCGTAATCCCGGTAAAACATTCGTAAAATTTTTCTCAATTTACAAAGATCAGCCTGTGCGTTCTTTGCAGCTTGTGTAAACTGCAAAAATATCCATGGTTTCCGAGCAATAGTTTGAATACTTCAATACAAGCTAGAAAAATACCTTAAAATGTTAAAATTAGTTTTATTTTTGGTTTGGTTCTAACTACCCGATGTGGGATTGACTATGTATTTTCAGACCAAAAAATTCCATTTTTTATATATTTTATTTTTCAGTTTAGAATCGCTAAAGTTATTATGTAAACTGCAAAAATATTTATGATATCTGAGGAATAATTTTAATCTTTTCATTCAAACTAAAGAAATACCTGAAAATTTAAAAATTAGTTTTATTTTTTATTAGGTTATGGATACTCGATACGAGTTATAAGAAGTGTTATTTAGATGAAAATATTATTTCTTGTTTTGTAATAAGATGCCTTCTAAGCGAGTTATATGTAATTTAAAAAAACAGTACTATACAAAAAACAGAAACAACATCTTGAAAAGAGAAAAGCAAAGGTATTCAACTGACAAGGTGTATCGAGATGCGAAAATTGATAGTAACAAACAGCGTTATTATAATGATGTAGTTTATAGACATTCGAAAATTGAGACAGCCAAACAAAAGAGTAAGGAACGGTATGATAATGATGAAGATTACAGAGAAGCAATAATTGAGACAGCCAAACAAAAGAGCAAGGAACGGTATGATAACGATAAAGATTACCGAAACAAACATAAGAAAAAAGTTGCTATCAGAATAATGGGTAGATACTTGGGTGACAAAAGCTATAATGAAAAAATTAAATTCTCTGCGAGGTTGTACCGAAGAACTCATAAGGACAAAGGGAAAAATTACATTCAGAAATACAAGAAGATGGCAAAAATGCAGGCTGATCTTCGTAAATTGAGAAACATTTTACCCATGTTTAACCAGGATCAATAAAAGTATTAAAAATTACAGATTAAATTTCTCTTTGAAAGAGCGGATGCTGTTGAAAAGTCGGCTAGAAATGCTTTGGCAAAACTTCATAGTAATATCCAAAAGAAATGTTGTCAGTTTAATGAAAAGCTTCCAATGTATGGATTGGCAACTGCGGAACAGTTTATAGATGCAATGGAAAATGTTTGACAACACCGTGAATATACGGAGGCGTACTTCTTAGAAAACTCGTATATTAATTTTGGAAGGAGAAATTGCAGTTTATGCAGCAGTAATAAAAATATATATACAAGCATACCTATCAACAGCGAAGGAAAAGCAATGTTTTTCAATTATGGCGAAAACGAGCCTGTTAGGGTTATTAGTATATGTCTTTGTAAGACTAATGATTTAGAACAAATTCCTGGAACACCGCCTCAAGAAAAAAGTATTTCTAACTGTGTTTTAAACAGTTCTTTTAGTTCGACTGAATATTTGGCAAAAAATACTCTGTGTTGTAGAACAAACTGTCCTGAAAAGTACAAGACAACTATTGAAAAATGCTCTGAAACTAGATCTGACAAGGAAATTATAATGTCTGAAGTCACCTATAACAATCTGAGTAAACATTAAAAACCAAAAATTGGGCAGCAGGTTATCCGGGTTGCAGCGGTAGCTAGCAACCTAGTAAGAGACGATCACGTCCAATGTTAAGAAATATAAAAACCCATAGTTCCTAACAGAGGAGTCAGATCAAAACAAAAAGTACACCATTAGAACCGCCTTGTCCGAAACCTCTATAAAGGAAACTTACCGCCCTTTGGCTTGAATAACAAAGAAAATATATTGGCTTGAAATTCAAGCAAATTGACTTTTACCCCGTTATTCTCCACAAACGGGATATTTTTTTCTCTTTTCTTTTGTATCCAGAGATAGCTTGGCACTGGAACATCGTAGAGGGTTGTTCAATAGCTCATTTTAAAGGAAATTAATTGGGTTAAAAACCTTTTGTAACTAAAATAAATTATTTCTAAAAGAGAATAAATTTTTCCACCAAAAACTGCATTTTCGATGTCTTTTCACACTGCAGTCTTTCAAACATAATCGTATACCAGCGGTAAGATTTGAACCCACGCCTCCGAAGAGACTGGTGGCTAACACCAGTGCCTTGGACCACTCGGTCAGGTTGCCTCTCATAAATAAATATATATGTGAATCTGGGTTGCGGCAGTAGCTAGCAATCTAGTAAGAGACGATCAGTCCAATGCTAAGAAATATAACAAAACTCCTAAAAATAGAGTCAAATCAAAACAAAAGTACATCATTAGAATTACCTTGTCTGAAACCCTACTAGATAAATATTGAATGTCGTCATAGTTTTATATTAGAGCTATGACGTGAATAGAAAAACACGAAAATATATTGTTGTTTCTGAATACGTCTTGAAATAATATCATTGCGCTATGACGTCAATAAAATCATTACGCCGTGACGTCATAATTACTATATAAGAAGCGTCAGAACTGTAAATGTTCTCATTCATAATTACATAATGGTTTCAATCAAGCAAGCTATACGCAAGTTGAAAAAACAGTACTACACAAACAACAGAGATAGTAACTTGAAAAGAAAAAAGCAAAGGTATTCAACCGACCAGTGTGGACGTTGAGTGTTGAGTGTGGACGTGCTATTTATTGAAGATTATTTACAACTAGTCTTTTTGGTCAATTTGGGGCTAAATTTGGGATTTAGCACTACCTGCTCCACCAAACGAGCATGAGATATAACACCAGTTGTCTTTTGATGTTTTTAGTTACTTTGGACGTAGTTTGAATCAGTGTAGTTTGGACGATAAAACAGAGTTCACAAGGTCAGCATGAGAATTAAAACTACTTGGATTCGTATGCTCCAAGTAGTATATTTCTAAGCAATTAACGTAATAAAGAGGGTACCAAGGGATTGTTAGTCAGTAATGCTTTGACAATGTGCGTCGTCAAAATATAATGTATGTTTTGTTTTTATTGGTGTGTTCTCAAACCTTGTTTAGGGGGGGGGGCGTAGCCCCCCACCAAATAAGGTTTTTTGAAAAAATTAAGAATCGGCGTCGGCTTGAGAAATCCCATCCTGACTCAGCACTAGCTGCTACGTTCATATAGAAATCCAACTGTGCTTCTAGATCAGGGTTGTGATGAATTGCTTCAATATCTTCCTTGTATGATTCAGGTCGGGGTCCGCTAACTTTAAGATCGTAACGCATAAGCAAGTGCCCATCAACGTTGACCGTTCTCTCCCGAAACCAAAAGTCCATCTCTTTCTTTAAAAGGTGAATGTTTTGCCTAAGAAAACAAAGTATAATTGAAACACCAATTATTATCATGCGAAATGTATGACACATAAAGAGCAAACATCAACAAATATGCAGTCAGCAGTAAAAGCTATACAGAGTCAAAACTTAAACAGGTAGAAAATTTATCAATTCAGGTGCACAAATATTTGCATAAGTAGATATCAAAGACCCATTCACAATGGGATTTAACTAATATCAAGAATCAACTAAAGCTACTTTTAGGAATCACTTGAACGTACCCTCATTCAGGTGCGTAGCCATAGTATTCATTGGGGTGGGGGGGCAAGAGGGGGTGCTATTGGAGTAGGTGCTATTCAAGCAGTGGTGAAGGAAATTAACTATTTAGCTACTTGGTTAATTTAAAAACATTACACAATACATTATAAACAGTAAACACACATTAAACAGTCTTAAATATGAGCGCTGGTGCTTGGCTTTTACTAAAATTGTCAGCAATGAGCTGCTACAGACGACAGTAGTATAGCATAAATAAGCTTTTGGGTGTGCAAATGTAAATGTCGTATACACTCGGCTTTTTCAGCCAGATTCATCACTAATACTCCAGTACATGTCCCCCCCCCCCTCTACTTCCCCCAAATCCTACGCCCAGCACAGGAGGCTCAATCTCATAATTGAAAAAAGCTCTATTCTAATGTCCCTGGTATTGCGCTATTTATTTGCTCGTAATTTTGAATATATTTTGACTTTGTAAGATATTATTTGTTCTACTAAACTTCTAATATACATGATCTATTGAAATATTATTTATCATTTTTTATTAAATTGATTTGTTTATGGGTTCACAAATTTATATTAACAAATAGCGTTGATGTCAACAAGCTACATAAAGCCGAAACAAAAATCACAGGCAACGCAATAGCGATGTCTAAGTAAAAATGCAGGATAAGTCAAAGTATTATCTTAGATTGTGTAATATTATATTGTGAAAATATTCCTCACATTTAAATAGCAACCATATTTTATGTTTGAAAGTATTCGAAATATAAAGTTAGAATTATTACTTTATCCCTTGGGCATTGTTTAACAAAGAATATCCAGAAAACTGAACAATTCTTGGCATCATTGCGACAGAAACCTAAAATTAATAAAAACAATTGCCAGAAATATCAATTGAAAGGGAAAATTGACCCTTAAAGTTTGAAAATTACCTTCCTCTTTGTATCTTTGTTTAAAAACGAATTCTATAAAAATTCAATAACAGTTTTTCTTGTGTAAATCAGGGTATGGGAGGTATCAGTGGTGTCGTTTCGGGGGGGGGGGGAGGGGGGGCCCATTTTTTTTAATCTCCGGAGAGACCCCCCGTGCCCCCCCCCCCCAATAAATCATATACAGGTATACATTTCCAGATGGGAGGTTACACTGAATATCGTTTTTATGTCTATAATTTCCTTCACAAGCAAAGCTTTGTCTCCTAGTGATGCATGATAAAACTGAACAATAGAAAAAGAGGATGGGTTTGTACTGCTTATACATGGACAAAACTTCTAAATTGTGAGAAAAATATGCATATTTTGTTTAAGTTCATTTTATTCTATTCCCAGCAAACATTTCGTACAGCAAGCTGATGCAGAGATAAATGTCCAACAAGTAGCGTTGGCGTTGTGTGAAATGTGACTAATTTCAGTCATGATTCTTATCACATTTTATGTCAATTCTTTTTTTGAGATCACAGGAGATGATCAAACGGGCAAACCTGGGTATCCTTTATTTAAAACTTCTTGCTCGTCATGGTGTCCCAACCCCCCACCTATTGCCTATTTTCCATACGTTTATCAGACCGCTAGTAAAATATGCTTGTCCCGGTTGGCATTACGGCTTGACTTTGAATCAGAAGAACTGCCTGGAAAGAATCCAATACCGAGCTTTTCTAGTAGCTTCTAAATCTCTCAAGTTCTCTTACTGCTCCCTTTTAAAACATTTTTGCCTTACTACTCGTTCGGCACGTCGTAATGAAATGTGTTTCAAATTTGGTGTCGGTATTTTGGCAAATCCGCGGCTTCGTGAAATCGTCCCGGATATTTGTCTAGAGAAAAAACAACCATGATGCTTTCAGTTGGAAAATGGGATGGGAAGCTACTAATGTATATTTTGTGCTCTTAAATTCCGGCACTTGATGCATGCAGACTCTATGTATTATGTCAGAGAAATAAAATTAAAACTTACCTGTCAGAAAAGTAATACAATACCTTAAGGACCATTCTTAAAAGGAATTTACTAGTGTCAAAGTTTGCACCGCTCAACAGCCAAGTATTAACTGATGCTAAAGACGATAAGTCTATAGCTTAATTTTAAAAATCGTGATTTTGAAGGGGGTAGCCAATTGGAATTTTATTAAGGGTTTTAGTAAGGATGGCTAAAATTACAATCGGAATTTTATAAGGATTCGTAATGAGACTTTACTAGTGCCGAGGTTCGACCCACTCCGAAGCCAAGTAATAGCTGATGCTAAAGACGCTAAACCAAGAGCAAATTTTTTAAATGAAGTTAGTCGCTTCAAACTAAACAAAGATTTTGACTAGATCTAGCTTTTAATGCTAGCTTCAACTTGATTAGTAATGAGGGCAGTGGTGTTATTGGAGGGGGGGGGGTAGTTGACCGTCCAATAATTTGGAAAAAATTACAAATTATTAAGTAGCTTTTAAACTATTGCTCGTTTTAACTGTCAAATTTGCTCTTTACTTTGAGTAGATATATATTTTTATTTTTAATTAATCCATGCTCGTTTTTAACATAAGGAAAACAAGAAAAATAGGCGTCCATTACACTTCATAATATGTTCCACATTAATATTTTTCCAAATATACTGCCTTTGAAACCTTATCATCATGTAAAAATGTGAGCCTAGTTAATGGCAAAATTGAAAAATGTTCTATGCTTTCTGTTTTGCCACATTTACTCAAGGCAATTTTTTCCCTGATATTTAAGGTGACTTTACTTCCAAAAATCTATCAGTTCAAGATTAGATTCTCTTGTTTTAAAACTTTCAAAAGTCGAAATGAATGCACCCTCCGCATCTACAAATAGGACAGAAATGGAATTATTAAAGAATAGGAAGGTAGATATACAGTGAACATAATTTCCTGAATGAAAAAGAAATATATCGAAAGACAAAATAAAACTTTAGGCTTTTTATAATGATATTTGTACTATGGGTCAAATTGGTTGTAGTTTGGTTATGGAATTTGGTAGAGGGGGATCCGCTCCAAGAATCATTGATTTTTTTTTTTATTTTATACTTCCATATTTAAATCAATGCTCTACTTAGCTCAAAATCTTCTTATTTGTAATTGAAACGCCTAATCAGCACTGATAACGTCCTATTCCTTACGTTTTGGATTCACATACTAACCAATAAATGTAGAACTGCCTTTATATATAATACCATGCTGACTTTTTGCTATTTTCGCTTTTCTAAATCTCTTTTAACCAGCTCAAAAAAAGAATTGACATAAAATGTGATAAGAATCATGACTGAAATTAGCCACATTTCACACAACGCCAACGCTACTTGTTGGACATTTATCTCTGCATCAGCATGCTGTGCGAAATTTTTGCTGGGAATAGAATAAAATGAACGTAAACAAAATATGCATATTTTTCTCACAATTTTGAAGTTTTGTCCATGTATAAGCAGTACAAACCCATCCTCTTTTTCTATTGTTCAGTTTTATCATGCATCACTAGGAGACAAAGCTTTGCTTGTGAAGGAAATTATAGACATAAAAACGATATTCAGTGTAACCTCCCATCTGTAAATCTATACCTTTATATGTTTCATTGGGGGGGGGGGGGGCAGGGGGGTTTCCCGCCGATTAAAAAACAAGGGCTCCCCCCCCCCCCCCCCCCCGAAACGACACCACTGATAACTCCCATACCTTGATTTACACTAGAAAAACTGTTATTGATTTTTTATAGAATTCGTTTTTATTCAAAGATACAAAGGGGAAGGTAATTTTCAAACTTTAAGGGTCAATTTTCCCTTTCAATTGGTATTTCTGGCAATTTTTTTATTAATTTTAGGTTTCTGTCGCAATGATGCCAAGAATTGTTCAGTTTTCTGGATACTCTTTGTCAAACAATGCCCAGGGGCTAAAGTAATAATTCTAACTTTATTTTTCGAATACTTTCAAACATAAAATATGGTCGCTATTTAAATGTGAGGAATATTGTCACAATATAATGTTACACAATATGTGGTAATACTTTGACTTATCCTGCATCTTTACTTAGACAGTGCTGTTGCGTTGCCTGTGATTTTTGTTTCAGCTTTATGTGGCCTGGTGACATCAACGCTATTTATTAATATAAATTTGTGAACCCATAAACAAATCAATTTAATAAAAAATTATAAATAATATTTAAATAAATCATGTGTATTAGAAGTTTAGTACAACAAATAATATCTTACAGAGCCAAAATAAATTCAAAATTACGAGCAAAAGGATAGCGCGATACCCGGGGATATTAGAATAGAGCTTGTTTCAATTATGAGATTGAGCCTCCTGTGCTGGGCGTAGGGTTCGGGGGAAGTAGAGGGGGGATATATACTGGAGCATTAGTGGTGAACCTGGCTGAAAAAAAGCCGGCATTTACCTTTACCCACCCGAAAGCTTCTTTATGCTATACTATTGTCGTCTGCAGCAGCTCATTGCTGACAATTTTAGTAAAAGCCAAGCACCAGTACTCATATTTATGACTGTTTAATGTGTGTTTACTGCTTATAATGTATTGTGTAATGTTTTTAAATTCACCAAGTAGATAAATAGTGAATTTCCTTCACCACTGCTTGAATACCGCCTACTCTAATATCACCCCCTCTTGCCCCCCCCCCCAAGGAGGTGACTACCCCCTTTTTTAGGTGGCTACGCACCTAAATGAGGGTACATTCAAATGATTCCTAAAATTAGCATTAGTTGATTCTTGATATTAGTTATATCCCATTGTGAATGGGTCTTTGATATATACTTATGCAAATATTTGTGCACCTCAATTGATAAATTTTCCACGTGTTTAAGTTTTGACTCTGTCCAACTTTTACTGCTGACTGCATATTTGTTGATGTTTGCTCTTTATGTGTCATACATTTTGCACGATGATAATTGGTGTTTAAATGATGCTTTGTTTTCTTAGGCAAAACATTTACCTGTTGGAGAAAGAGATGGACTTTTGGCTTCGAGAGAGAACGGTCAACGTTGATGGGCACTTGCTTATCCGTTACGATGTTAAAGTTAGCGGACCCCGACCTGAATCACACAAGGAAGATATTGAAGCAATTCATCACAACCTTGATCTAGAAGCACAGTTGGATTTCTATATGAACGTAGCAGCTGGCGCTGAGTCAGGATGGGATTTCTCAAGCCGGTGGTATTGGAACGGGGATATACAAACCAATTTGTCAAATATTCGAACCCATGACATAATACCTGTAGACCTGAATTCTTTTATTGCTTGAGACTTTGATATTATGTCCCGCTTTGAAAAGCAGTTAGGTCGAGACAGTGTATCAGTCGTCTATTCTGTGTTGTACAGTGAATGGAAAACGTCGATTAATACCATTTTGTGGGACAATGAAGTCGGTTGTTGGTTTGCCTATGATTCTGCACATCGGAGATGGAACACCAACTTTTATATTTCAAATTTGACTCCCTTATTCATAGGATGCTATGATACGAAATCAGTTCATCATGAAGACGTTGCCTCCAAAGTACTCATTTACCTTGAAAAAAGTGACGCCTTGACCTGAGTATATGTTTCTATGTTTAATTATTTGCATTCACTTTTTGTTGGGCGTATACTTTTTCAACTTATTTTATTTGGAATTAGCATTTTCACCATAAGATTGATTAATCAGAATTTCGCTCCTCAGTTCTTGACCATGCCCGATTTTCATCATCCCGTGGACGATATTTTTACATATATTCCTTTTCTCGAACACATTTTCGTGGACCATCACTAAATGGTAAATGGCATAATCTCCAAGCACATTCATACGCAGACACTTGACGCTCCTACAAAATTCGCATGCATGCCTTAGAAAGTTTTCAGGAATTGCTTATTTCCTCTCAACGAATCTGTCGAATGGCTTGTGCTAGACTTTTGTTTACATTTGTTGGCTCCGATTTCGAAATGTAATTGGCAATATATCATGCAATTGCGTCATTGGTTCCTATTGGCTGAATATCCGTATTGGCATTCCATAATTTAATACTGAAGGATTATAATTGTTGACTATTATTTCGGAATCTCTCCTTTAAAGTATGCAAATCCGTCGTTCACAATTTGCAATAAACTCCTCAGAAGTTCAGGATATTATTTGAGTGTGTGAACTAAATTTTCGTGAAAGGCCAAATCTGTACATTTCCGAATTGTTTTTATGACACGTATTTGTATGTCTATGAAGCTGGTTTCGCTTTACTAAGGCATGGATCTGCTTATATTCATTCTCCATAGGAAAGCAACATGAAATTACTTCGTCAATCAATTTTTTGACTTCTTATGTATCAAACGAAGGAACATTTTCATCCGTATCACCATATGTAAATGAGGACTATCATGGTTTTGAAACTCAATTCGCCCCCAATATTCTTTAATTTTACTACTACTACTACTACTACTAACAACTCATCGCAGCACCAAGCCGCCTGAGGCCAACACAGCTACGCACGCTCCTCCTTCACCCCAATCTATTCAAAGCCTCCCTTTTTACACCCGCCCACGAAGTTCCCATTTCCTTTAAATCTTTCTTTATGACGTCCTCCCACCCCAGACGGGGACGACCTGCTTTCCGTTTAGCCCTAGATGGTTGGCCGAAAAGAACAATCTTCGGCAATCTGTCATCCTTCATCCGCACAACATGCCCTAACCACCTCAACCTTTCTTTCATTATAGACCTAGAAAGCGGTATTGAACCACATTTTTCGTATAGCCTATTGTTTGAAATACGGTCAGTCAGCCGGGTACCCAGAACAATCCTTAAGCAATTTCTCTGGAAAACATCTAGCAAATCTTCATCCGCTTTTCGGAGCGTCCATGCTTCAGAGCCATATTTGACCACTGTCATCACTGTAGCTTCTAAGATTCTAATCTTGGTTTGCAGACTTATCTTCCTATTCTTCCAGACTTTTTACCTCCTAGTACCTCCTAGTAAATTTCCATTACTTTTGAAATGTTTCATTAGAGCCTTTACTCTTCTCATAAAATGGCGACTAACAACTACAGGATTACGTTCAATTAGCCGCTGAGCTTCATCAGTGGCAATGCAGCTGGATCCTCATCTGGATGGTTATTAGCTATAAGTGGAGCCTCCCGCAGATCAATCCAGTTTAAATCGTTACAACTTAATGTTACACCTAGGAAACGAATCATGACTAGTAGCCCATTATAAGCACTTCGCCAATATTCTGCTGATCCTCTCAGATTCTTCATACAAAGATGAATATCCTGAGAATTGCCTTCTTGTCTTTGACAAAAAAAAAAGAATAACAAAAAAAAGAATAGTTACTAGTCATCACGAAATTCGACTTAGAATCTTAACAAAAACTTTCAAAATGAACCATGAAATTTCTCGTGATAACACTTTAACAAGTACTTTCAAAATGAACAATGAAATGTTAGTATATTTTCTTTTTTTGGAGGGGGGGAGATAACATAGCTACCCGACATAAATGTGGCGCTAAAGCTAAATGGGAGTGAATTTATTTTGGCGTACACCTTGGTCCTAGCTTTGCTTTTTGGCTCTATAATCATTCTGATCCTTTCTTGCAGAAGAAGTTTCTAAATTTGGTTATTTCAAATTTAGGCAGAATGAGTTGTTTTGTCTAAACCAGATTAGCCAAAAGTGAGAGTAACTATCCCAATTTAATTTTTGTTACAATTCTTTTTAAAAATTTACCTTCTAGTCTTGTAACGTACCTTCTTTGTAACATACCTTCTTGTAAGATTACCTTCTAATATAAACATTAACTGTTTACCCCCCCCACCCCCAGCTGTAATTTGGTGCCTTCAAAACTAATATTGGCGTAGCCTCCTCCCCCAATGTGTCTCCAAACTAATTATTTTGGTAAACCTACCTTAAAGTTTGGGGAATCGTTTGGGGAAAGTTTAGGGTATTGTTCTCTTGCCTTTTGCCGTCTATTCTCTTTGTGTAAAGTAGATTCTGGTATTTTTCTGAACAAAAATATAATAGTACATTGTACTGTAGCAAGTAACTTATATGCTAAAATCGATTAAAACTTATTTCACAATTTTTAGGAAATTTTCTTGTTTTAAAGACCATCACGAATTCTGCACAGAGGTTTTTTAAACCAAATATAGTTTGAAGCTCTTCTTCATATATTGAGTAGTCTTTCAAATGTCCAGGAATTAAAACCTTCAACATTATAATGTTCTTGGACATAGCTTGCATCTTTTCTTATCAAATTCCGGCAAATTGATTTCAGCCCATTAGAGTTTTTAAAGGTAAAATTACATAGTCAAGAATATCACTTCCTAGTTAGTGCCTCATCTAAATTTGGTTCTTTTACTTGCCAAGTAAGCACTGAAAGATAATACTTTTCATAATTGAATTGCGGGGGAAATTTAATGTATTTGTACTGGCGCCATTTGAAATAAGTAGCTTACAAACAGCAACTTTTCCTCCATAAGAAGCCCATTGTAACACTGTATCTGGTTGCAAGAATCGGGAGCATTTGTCAAAATTTTTATAAAAATAATCGAGTATTTTTGAGATTCAAATGTATCAGAATATTAAAATGTTAGGCAAAGCAAGGCTATATACAAGTTTTGAGCAAAATCGAATGAGAGATAGGGGTCAAAATAAGCATCTCAAATTTTGGCGACAGAGTCAGTAAGTTAAGTAGAACGTGGTAAATAAAATAATACAGCAATCGTGGCTTGCAGCAAACAAGAAGTCCAAATGCTTTCGTCTTTGAATTTTATTTTTGTACTCTTTGTTACTATAATCAATAATATTCTTAAGGTATGATGGTGGTGTGCCAACATCATTGATGAAGACAGGCCTACGGTGGGACTTTCCCAATGGGTGGCCTCTTCTCCAACACATGCTGGTTATGGGACTTCACAAGACCGGTGATGCAAGGGCCAAAGAATTGGCTTTTGACCTTGCTCAGAGATGGATTTTCAATAATTATGAAGCATTCATGAAAAGCGTACCTAATGCCATGTTTGAAAAGGTATTTTTTTAATTTATCAGATGATTGTAGCTAATTGTTTATTTGTAATTCTTTTTTTCATTTAGTGCCGTTTGACTGTTAATATCCAATCATTTTTTTTTCAGGTAAATTAGTAAAGCAATAATAATAATAATAATAAAGTAAAATGGAAAACAGTAGTTAAAACAAAATAATGTAGTAGATAATATGCAGTAAAGTAAATAAAATATGGTAAAATATAAATTTTGCAAAGTAAACAAGGGATAGTTTAATAGTTAGCAAAAACGTAATTTAAAAAAGATATAAGCTATGTGAATCGGTATTTTTGAAAAATAAAATTGAATAACTAAATAATACAAAGATAAAGCACGGGAAGTTGACACTTTCTTTAAATGAATTAACGTTTTAATCAGTAAACTTATATCTATCAAGTAAAGAATAATAAGGCTATTTTCTTTTCCAAGTTTGTTCTCCTTACGGCAAGGGATAATCTAGATCTTGGAGGTTGAAAATAAATTTGTGATGACACTTGTTTTTTTTTACCGTGATTAAAGTAGCTCTGGTATGTGAGCTGCTCTAAGGACGAAGAATGAACCCAGTGTCCGACTAAAAGTTCTTCTTTAATAACTACGTTCTTCTCTTATGTATTGCTTTTTAAATCTTCCTTATTGAATTCTTTTTTCTTAATAAAAAACTAATTCTTTTTGAAAATTTTTAATTAATTTGTTCGAAATTTATGTCTTTTGTGGTCTACCATGCACGACAGGAAATTCAAATAAAAGAATCCGACTTAAGAAAATAAGTTGGATTTAGTTTACACATATTTCTTTCATATTTCTGTTTTTGTTAAATTAAGCAGGGTTGGCTTTAGAAATGTCACCCCCTATTATGTCAGAATAGTGTTTAAACTCGTTTGTAAAATTAATATTACGAATGCAAAATATACGTAAAAAAACATAACGATAATAAAGTTATCTATCAAACTTTCGTAAAGTCCTTTGTGGTCATTGGTAGAACTTAGATATTGATTAAGTTTTTTTCTTGGAAGCCTACAAAGCCAGCCAATAGAAGAAAAACATTTGAAGCAATTTTTCAAATGGTGTGATATTTTAAATTGGGTAATTACTATTTATTTGGAAATAAGTAAGATATGTGGACATAATCGCCTGAAAAGGTGGCAGTTTTGCTCTTTGATTATTATGTAGTACCTACTCAAAAATTTGGTTTTGTTTGCTAAAGAAAAATTTGTTAATTTTAATAGCCGAAATTTTTATCGAAATGGTCACAAACCTTCAAGAAATACGTTTTATTGAAACCTTATTGTCTTTTTGGAACATCATTAGAGCTACCTATAGGTCACACAACCATTTATTCAAAGTCTCGTATGCTATAGAAGATACAATATCAGGAAATTCCAAAAATTAGATTTTTAATTTTCTCGCGTCTTCTTTGCCTTCATCAGCATATAACTGACAAATAATGGTCTCTATTTACTTTAGTATGACGTAACTCAGATCGGTCCCCCGGGTAATGGAGGAGAATCACGAAATCATATATGGCTCGACGAATGGTGTCGTGATGGAATTTTTAGTGAAATGTGGTGACAGATTGGCTTCGTTTCAAGAAAAAAACAACGCAAACGAAGATTATTCCATATACGTCATACCATCTGTTTTAATTACTGCTATGTTCATTTTTGCTGGGTAAGGTGTGTATCAACAGTTCCCTTGAGAACAAAAAATTATTGACAATGTTCTAATAAGTGAAGTTATGTTGAGTGTGAACGTGCTATTTATTGACAAGTATTTACAACTAGTCTTTTTGGTCGACTTGGGGCTAAATTTGTGATTTAGCACTACCTGCTCCACCAAACGAGCATGAGTATAACACCAGTGGTATTTTTGATGTTTTAGTTACTTTGGATGTAGTTTGAATCAGTGTAGTTTGGACGATAAAACAGAGTTCACAAGGTCAGCATGACAATTAAAACTACTTAGATTTGTATGCTCCAAGTATTATATTTCTAAGCAATTAAATTAGTAAAGAGGGTGCCAAGGGATTGTTAGTCAGTAATGCCTTGACAATGTGCGTCGTTAAAATATAATGTATGTTTTGTTTTTATTGGTGCGTTCTCAAACCTTGTTTTGGGGGGGGGGGGGCT
>JAQQPU010003101.1:6514-16762 GCA_029168905.1 Artemia sp. Kazakhstan ARC1039 | reverse complement strand
TAGCAGCAAATCGCAATGCGATCAATTATAGCAAGACATCGTTTTTTACTCGTGGTTCATTACTAGTCTGATGCTTCACCTAGCAGCAAAACGCAATGCGATCAATTATAGCAAGACATCGTTTTTACTCATGGTTCATTACTAGTCTGATACTTCACCTAGCAGCAAAATGCAATGCGATCAATTATAGCAAGACATTGTTTTTTACTCATGGTTCATTACTAGTCTGATACTTCACCTAGCAGCAAAACGCAATGCGATCAATTATACTAGTCTGATACTTCACCTAGCAGCAAAAAAACTAGCAGCAAATTGCAATGCGATCAATTATAGTAAGAAATCGTTTTTTACTCATGGTTCATTATTAGTCTTAAATGAGGATTTAAAATGTTCTTTATGAGGTTGAAGCAAGAATAAATTTAGATTAGGATCTAACCAACTTTGGTACATTTAAATAGATAGTAATTTCTTTGGCAATGTAGAAGTTTTATATAGGCTATCTTAGGGATATATCCAAGACCATTAGGGAAGATAAGGTGCACTGTCAGAAACACATGTGATACAGGAAAAGAGCATAAAATAAGGAATATAATGTTTTTTTAAGTTTATTAAGCCATTTTCTTATACAAAGCTGCTGATCTGTAATGCTACCTTGCATTGTACTGCCATTCCCCATGATTGGGTTCAATGTGGGCTATTTAAGGCTATTTGTTTTTGCTCAAAATAATAAAATTGCACTACATTACCTACGTTTTGATTAGAAATAAGTATAAAAATATTACAAGCATAAACGATCTGCAAAGTTTTGTTTATAGCATAGGCAATAGGCTATATATTTTAAAGTACTTTTTTACAACAACACTATTTACATTTCCAACATGTGAAAATTATATTTATGGAATTCACAACAGACAACGTATTCACAGTAGGCTACAGCAATTTTTTCTGTGGTGTTGAAATATATTTGTAAGGATTTGTTGACACAGAAAGATATATCATCTACCAAACATTAGTTTGGTGATAAGAATTTAAATGAAGGATAAAACCATTTAGTGTAAAGATTTGAATGACACAGTTAGAATTAATTTTTGGTCATTAGATCTATGTAATGTGAGATCTTTAAGAACTTTGTCTGAAAGGATGGAAAATGTCAAAGAAAAATATGAACTTTGAAAAAAAGGAAAAAAAAGAGAATAGTGAATACATTGTCGTCATATCCCCTAACACCTGTGTGTGGATATTGTCTTCAAGTATAAGTTGATTTTGACTAACTTTAGTTGGACCCAAAGCAACCTTAAATTTGATACAAACGCAACAAATTGTATTGTATTTTAAAGCTTCCAATCAGGACACTAAATATACATGGTTTTTTGGCCAATGACCAACAGGTTTTAAGTGACACACTCAACTTTGATAAACAAATGGAAATACACTACAGTCTATTGAGTATTTATACATTGAAATATTGTAGTAGCAAAGAAATGATATTAATTCAGTTAGTATCCTAACTAATGTTTTATAATTTGGTGTAGGCAAAGTACTTATTTCAATAAATTTGATTTAAGGCACAGTAAAATTTTACTTCTTTTCTAAGTGATCCTTGACTTTCTATGGTCCAAAAAATTCTTTTTTTGTTGCTCCATAGAATTAATCATCTATGGAGTTCTTGCTATTGAGGGGAAAAATTAATTAAATCTCAACAATATATTTTACGAATAAGCTGCAATAAAAATTGGGCTATAAAATGAGTATGTTTACTACTACTACTACTAACTCGCCGCAGCAACAAGCCGCCTGAGGCCAACACAGCTACGCACGCTCCTCCTCCACCGCAATCTATTCAAAGCCTCCCTTTTTACACCCACCCACGAAGTTCCCATTTCCTTTAAATCTTTCTTTATGACGTCCTTCCACCCCAGACGAGGACGACCTGCTTTCCGTTTAGCCCTTGACGGTTGGCCAAAAAGAACAATCTTCGGCAATCTGTCATCCTTCATTCGCACAACGTGTCCTACCCACCTCAACCTTTCTTTCATTATAGCCCTGGAGAGCGGTATTGAACCACATTTTTCGTATAGCCTATTGTTTGAAATGCAGTCAGTCAGCCGGGTACCCAGAACAATCCTTAAGGAATTTCTCTGGAAAACATCTAGCAAATCTTAATCCGCTTTTCGGAACGTCCATGCTTGAGAGCCATATTTGACCACTGTCATCACTGTAGCTTCTAATATTCTAATCTTGGTTTGCAGACTTATCTTCCAATTCTTCCAAACTTTTTTTAACTGTGAAAAAACACCCTGAGCCTTGGCTATTGTGCTTTTAACATCTTCACTGCTCCCACCATCTTTATTAATAATACTACCAAGGTAAGTGAAGCTGCCCACCTGATCAATCTTTTCATTACCCAACGTCACGTTTTCAGCTTCACTTATTCCAAGCCTTAGTGACTTAATCTTCTTAACATTAATTTTCCAACCAATTCTAGCACCCTGAACTCGCAAAACCTCTAAAACTTCACTCATTTTGCTCACACTTTCATCTAGGATGCTTAAATCATCACCATAATCCAAGTCCAGGAGACTCTTTCCTCCCCATTTGATTCTGTGGCCTTCCATTGCCTTTCCTGTGCTCCTTAAAACAAAGTCCATCAATATAATCCATATAGAGGGGGATAGAACCCAACCCTGCTGAACTCCTGATTTAATACAGAACCAGCTGCTAACCTCATTTCCTACCTTAACCGCAGCAGTGTTATTCTCGTACATAGCGCTAATCAATTTAATGTGTTTGTCTGGTATACCATACAAAGATAAAACCTTTACCATACAAGGATAAAACCTTTACTAAAGCTCTTCTATCAACAGAATCGAACGCTTGCTCATAATCTATAAAACTGAGGACCAAAGGTGTTTGAAAACTCTGGCACTTCTCAATTATTGACCTAAGAGTGAAAATTTGGTCGACACATCCTCTACCTTTTCTAAAACCGCACTGTTCTTTTCTTAAAATTTTGTCTACGGCATCTCTAAATCTAAAAAGTATCATATTACTAAGTAATTTAGTACCTATAGAGACCAGACTAATGCCTCAATAATTACCAGACTCACTTTTATCACCTTTCTTATGAGGTGGCTTAATTAAGGTTTTCCTAAAATCGTTAGGTACTTTCCCTTTTTCAAAAATCATATTCATAATCTTCAGTAACTTATTTCTAACCTCAGAGCCACCATATTTAAGAAACTCATTTACCACCCTATCAGTACCTGGAGCCTTATTATTTTTTAATCCTTTTAGTACTGTTGCTAATTCCTCCTCACAAAACAAATCTTCCTTCACATCCAAGGTATCACAAACTTTCTCATTTTCCTCTATATCTTTTCCTGCAACTCTATCTCGGTTAAGCAAATTCTCAAAATGTTCGTCCCATTTCTCTTTAGTTTTTTCCTTATCGCTAATTGCGGCCCCATTCCTATCTTTAACGGGGCCAAGTCCGGATTGACTACTCCCTCTCAATTTGTTAACGTGCCAGTACAATATTTTACTATTTTGCCGTCTAGCTGCATCTTCAAGATCCTCGGCAATTTTATCCATGGCCTCCACTTCACATAAAATGAGTATGTTTAAAGTTTAAAAATTGAAAAATTTAGTAATCATCGTGTTTTTTTCTAGTTAATGAGCTTATGAAAAGATGGGGGAGCTTGAGAGACCACTATGTCCACCTAAAGAAACAAAGGAGATCTCCAAGTGGATCTGGTGCTACCGAGAGATCACTATGTCCACCTAAAGAAAAAAGGGAGATCTCCAAGTGAATCTGGTGCTACTGGGAGACCACTATGTCCACCTAAAGAAAAAAGGGAGATCTAAAAGTGGATCTGGTGCTAGAGTAAGCTTAAAGCCAGAAGAATAAAAGATTGTACAAAAAGGGAGAAAAAGGGAGATCTACACCTAAGAAAACCTAAAGAAAAAAAGGAAGATCTCCAAGTGGATCTGGTGCTAGTGTAAGCTTAAAGCTAGAAGAACAAAAGCTTGTACATAAAGGGAGAAAAAAGGGAGATCTAAACCTAAGAAAACATAAAGAAAAAAGAAAGATCTCCAAGTGGATCTGTTGCTAGAGTAAGCTTAAAGCCAGAAGAACGAAAGCTTGTACAAAGAATGAACTTACTTTCTGAACATATAACTGAAAGGAACCGTAAGACAACAGGGAACACTGTTCAAGATGAGAATATTTCAGTGGAAATTTATTCAGAGTGTGCAAGGGGGTGTCTCTAGTGAGAATCCCTTGAACTATACAACAAGTATTTTGGCCAAATTTCCTGATCAAGATGTTTCCCATGCTGCAGTTAGCAGCCAACAATATAACTATGATGAGGTGAATGATATTGATTTTATTACCGCTAGTGAAGAAATTCTCATTAACAATCAAACCAATATCCCAAGTCCCCAAGCTTCTAGTAGGCAAAAAATATGTGCATTAACAAGCCAAAATCAAAGACTTGGTCTAGAGATGAAACAGACCTAAAGGAACAGCAAGCAATTGACAAAAAAAAAAAAAAAAAAAAAAAAAAAAAAAAAAAAAAAAAAAAAAACAATGACCAGAATGATCTGGAGCAGTACTTTCTACAATCACTGTTATCTCATCTGAGTAAAGTACCAGATGCCTCAAAGTTAGAGTGGCAGATGGAGATCATGAAGGCAATTAAAAAATTACGTTAATCATTCAGTGTATTTTTAGTCTTATAGACGAACTTAATAAAGCTTATTTTCTCTCTTTAAGGTAAGAATTAAATTATATGAAAAAAAGGGCTGGTAGGTCTAAAAAAACAAATATTCCAGCAATATAAATAATTAACAATAATACACTAGTATCAGAGTAAAAACATGATATGAGAAAATAGTTTTGACATTTCTGTGGCATTGTTTTGAAATGTAGTAACTGGTTTTAGATTTTCTTTAATAAAAAATCTAATAGCGAAAATTAGGTGTCTTAATTCTATGGGAGATGGTGAAAAACAAGGTAAAGAGACGCTTTTTAACATAAAGTTATTAAAAATGTGTAAAAAGACATGCCTGCCATGAAACTGAAACTAAAGAAAAAAAAATAAAGAGATTTAAAGAAATATTGAGAAATAAAGAAATTTGGAAACTGCCATGCAGTGTCCTTTCCCTTTGCCAGTGTTCATTTCCAGAAGTTTAACATTGGACTGGGATAACCACAGGGATGACTAAAGAGCAAACTACAGCCCATAGGAACCAAAAGTTAAAAATGCGTTTAGAAAAAAAAATACCTAGGGAAAAAAAATGCCATCTGACACTGATTCAGGAATGGTAAGTATTATTTTGGTTCTTCTTAAAAGTAAAAGTTAGTTTCGAAAAGAAATATATGGTGATTTAAAAAAAAAGCTGAAACCCCTCTAAAATGGCATCAGTTCAAAGTGAAAAGTGTACCGTTGGAATCAGTATGGTCGAAAACATAGAATAGAGAACTTACAGCCCCCTTCCTTGCACAACAAGGAAAACCCCGTTTTTTGCATGGGTAGCACTGAAAATTGACGTTGCAGTGTGAAGGGAATATTTTCAATGCGAAGGAACATTAACGTAAGACCCGTAACATGAAACGTTTAGTCCGTTAGGACTAAACGTAACGTAAAGTCTTACGTTTTCAATGTGAAGGAACCTTAACAGCTACCACCTCTGGGACAGAGTAAAAAGATTTTTGGTCATTACTGATGTTAAATCAAGAGACAGGATGAACATTTGTTGCAGATTTTTGACAGAAGCAGACCTGCCCCAAGATAGAAATGTTCCTCTCTTCAAACGTACACCTGCTTTTGGCAGCCTGAGAATGAGTTTCATTGCAATCTAAAAGTTGAGAAGCAAAGCATATGCGAGCAAAAAAAAGCACCTTCAAAGATCATCTACTGTTTCAGCAATACCTGAAGGGTCTCACTCTTGGGAAATCAAAGTATTCAGACGATCGGATTAAAATAGAATTAGCATTTAGAAGTACACACCGGAAGAAGGAACTGTGGAAGTTTCTGAATTTCGGCAAGGAGCGTACGAGCGAACGGAGTCCATAGCCAACTACACACTTCGTCATTGGAACTTCGAGGTTTTTTTTTAATTTCTGCACCGATTTACCACCCATTCAAGAACTTTTTCTACTTAGAGACCTTTCAACTGGAACCAGTCGATCAAATATAATGAAAGACTGTACCCTAGAAACTACCATCAGCTGATTAAGAGAGGGTGACGAGGCCTCGACTGTAGAACTGAGCCAGATACATAATCGTAATTACAAAACCGCACAACAAAACTCTTCACGTTGCATCGTCGTTTGTTGGGTCTTTTCCTACTGACAATTGCGAAAAATGGGACTCCAGACGTAAACATTGCACGGATATTATCTCCCCCACTATATCATATTGTACAATACTTTCATGTGGTGGTAGGGGGGGGGGGTTGAACCTGAAGGATATTCTTATCAAATTGTATTTGATGGATGCCAGAGAGGGGAAATAGTTTTGGAGATAGTTCTTTCTTTTTTTTTAGAATTGTCGTTTTCATTTTTAGAATGGGTGCTAGATCCTTGGCAAATGAATCAAAAGGGTCTGAAGCACAGGAAGAGACTCCTTTAATTCAAAAGTAAAATAGCCAACTACTTCAGGAGCAGCGATGGAACTACTCCCGGGGTACAGGTAGGTCTGGCATTTTGGCTGATGATAATTCTACGTCAAAGAGGCCAAACATTATGGAGCCAAAACAATACAATAGTTTGTTTTTGATGGGTTAGTTCATTGAACTGAAGCGGTTGCAGAGTTGCAGATAACCATTACTGGCTGTACTACCCTGCTCAAGACTCAGGTACATTAAAATTTGCATCTCTTTGGGTCTTGTCCTATCAGCTACGCATAGCTGATTCGAAAACTTCCAATGCAAGTAAACACGCACTTTTGTAAATTTTTGTAACATTATATTAACAAACACCATGTGGCTGACTTTGTTCTTATGGGGAGTAAAAACCAATGGTTGCCATGCGGAATCAAGGAAACCTCGACTCGCATATAATTTGGCCTATTGCATAAAAAATCGCATTCTTTAAAATTCATAAATCCAGCATCTAAGCTAACATTGGCATTCTGTAGTCGAAGAGGAGCTTCCGGGAGCTCATCAGCCATCTGTCGTTGTCTCAACTCATTTTCTCGTCCTTCTTTATAAACTTCCTAAATCAACGTGATATATTGAATTCGACAAATTAAAAAAAAAAAATTGAAGTTCATATGAGGGCTCAAACTTATTTTTAACAAAACAAGAAAAAAAAAATTATAAATAAAGAAATAAAATACCTCTACATCCCCAACAAGTCCAGCATCTAGGCCAACATTGGAATTCTGCAGCCCAGATGGAGCTTCTGCTATCTGATCAGCCACCTGCCTCTGGCTCAACTCGTTTTCTCGGTTCTCGTTATTAATTTCTGCTTGAGGGAGTTGTGGATTTTGTATAGTACTTGAAGATGGCACAACTCCGGGGATTAGAGGGTAAATAGCATTGGTTCCTTGATTTGGTGCATTTTGAAAGCTGAAAAAAATATTTTAATTTAACACATAATTTATTAGCCTGGGTTCTGAAGGTCTGGAATAAGTTGTTTGGACAATTACCGACTACATTACTGTCACATCTCCACACAAAAGGGGGATTCATTCGATATCTCAGACTGCCCCCAAGCCACTCTGAAGGAAAAAAACTATCTTCTCTCTTTCCCTGAGACACGGTCCCAGGAGTTAGGAAGCCTGTTTGGCGGGTTAATGGGAGAATATTAGATTCGACAGCAATTGATATGGTCAAAACAATGTTTGCCGAGTCATATGCAAAGCAGCTGCGAAAAATTCTGCTTGCTGATAACACAGTTGGCAGAAGAACTGATGATACATCTTTGCCATCAATTAGTTTCTCAGGTGCACACTTTAAAATTGGCTTTACAAGTAGATGAAACATACGATGTAGCTAAAGACCCACATTTATTACATATGTTCGCTATGTTGAAGAGAATAATATAATATTATTGATATATTATTCTGAAGATTAAGTTATTTTTGAAGAGGAAATTATTCTTGAAGATATATTATACTCATACCGTGAAATCTCTAATATAATAGATATTTGCTTCTTTTTTTTTTTTACTGAGAATGGCATATCAAAAAGTTCATGATAATGAACTGTAAGTAAGGAGTGACTCTGTTCAATAGTAACCGAAACTTTACAAAACGCAATTTATATATCAATAGATACATCAAAAGAATCAATTTATTATCCTGATTCCAAATATATAAGATTCATCAAGTTTTGTGTTACCCATCAAAGGTTTCGGGCCTGGGAAAATTTGCCTGATTTTTGAAATAGGTGGGGGGAAACACCCAAATTCAATCAATCTTAATGAAAATCACACCATCAGGTTCAGCATACTAGAGAACCCTACTGTAGAAGTTTCAAGCTCCTATCTACAATAAAAAGTGGAATTTTGCTTGTTTTGCCAGAAGACAGATTATGGATGCGTTTTTATTTGTTTTTTTTTTTTGTTGTTTTTTTTTCAGAGGTGATTGATCTAGATAATAGTCTTACAAGATCGGGAGAGGGTGCATTCAAACGGAAATTAAAGTTCTAGTGCCTTTTTTAAGCGACCAAAAAGATTGGACGGCAACTAGGCCCCCTCCCACGCCCATTTTTTCCCAAAATTATCTGATCATAATTTTGAGATAGCTATTTTGTTCAATATAGTTGAAAGATCAAATAATTATGTCTTTAGGCGTAAAATGACCCTCCCCCCCCCCCCTTCCCACATTCTGTGCGGAGAGGTCCGTAAATTATGAAATTTTCTCATTGTTTACGTATAGTTTTTGTTATTGGGAAGTATACAGACAATTTTTCGGGGGGAGGAAGGGTTGTGCTTGGGGTGGATTTCTATAGGGAGAATCCTCCTTGGGGAGGTAAATTTCTGGGGGGGCGAATATTCCGAAGGAAACATTACACTGGGGGGATTCGACAGAATTACTATGCGAAATTCTTTTTAACTCTCTTACATTCTTTTTGCCAAATTCTTCATGTGGACATGTTCCAGGAGAATCATCTTGGGGATATTTTCCGCGTGTTTTGATTTCTCGAAAATAATTTCCACGGAAGGAGGCATTTCTGGAGTGATCGAAAAACCGATTAAAGATTAAAATCTTATTCAAATGAAAGAATGCTAAGGACAATTTTTCAGGCTGAATCGTCCGCAAGCAATTTTACAGGAAGGGGTGATTCTCAGCGAGGATGGAACAGTCTAAATAGAATTTGACAGGGGGGGGGGGCTTTACGTTGGGCAAAAGCTTCCATGGAAGAGTTTTCCGTAAGACTTTTGCACTATATATTTCATAGAGTGTGAGCCAGATTTAACGGCATTATTTGAAAAGCTAACAGAAATTATTCCATATATATAGGGTTGCCCCCTCCTTAATGCCATGCTCTTTACGCTAAAATTTGACTGTTTGTCCCAATTTTTTAAGAGCGTCTACTGAAAGACGGGGACCGTTTACTTAGAACAGGAAGTTTTTTTAAAAGTGCTAACAGCTTTAGAGTAGAAAACAAGGTATTGAGGAGGGGGCAACCCTTCATATACGGAATAAATCTGCCACAATTAATATGTAAATTTTGTTTCAATTTTTGATGCACGGTGAGCCAAATTCAAACCTGCATTAGTTGAAAAAATTAAATAAAAATAACAAGTTTTTTTTTAAACTGAAAGTAAGGAGTGACATAAAAACTTAAAACGAACAGAAATTATTCTGTATGTGAAAGGGGCTGTACCCTCCTCAACGCCACGCTCTTTCCGCTATAGTTTTTATTGTTTTAAAAAGCTGAGTTGAGACAAAGAGTAAAACTTAATTTTTTATTTAATTATGGAATAAGAGCGTTGGGCCTTACACAACGGTGTACAGTCAATGTGAGGATAGAAAAATGGCCTTCAAGCACTAACTAAAAGGAAAATACCCAACGTTCTCAAGACGCACTCCACGCATCACACAGCAGCTCTCGAGTGAAGAAACGTGAGGGGGAACTTAACTACGCTTTTACAATAGTAGCGAAAGTTATAAACTACATAAAAAACTGTCCATCAAAAGTTAGGTTATTTGCAAAGCTGTGAGAAGATGTGGGAGCCGTTTACACCTCACTTTTGTACTATTGTGATGTATACTGGCTGTCACTTGCAGATGT
>JAQQPU010003100.1:32957-58013 GCA_029168905.1 Artemia sp. Kazakhstan ARC1039 | reverse complement strand
CTAAATATCATATAACAAGGCTTTTGGGGTTGAAACAAACCCCATAGACTAGGGGCAAGGGTTGTAAGTTATGCCCAGGGGGTATTAAATGTTTTTATGGAAGGGGTGGTTGTTTAACTCCAGAACAGGCTCAGTGAGCCTTTCTCCCTGAAAAAGACTATTTCAATATGAAGCAAACAGAAATTAATCAAAAAAACTTTTTTCACAAAATAATTTTTTCCAAAAAAAGTAAAGAACTCAATTAAACCAAAAGTGAACAAAAATGGAATTAAATAATCTACCAAGAATACAAGCATACTACCACAAATCAGTATTAATAAATAAATGAAACCCAAAACAAACAGAAATTAAAATAAGTCTTTTTGAATAAATTTAAATATATGTTTTTTCCAAGAATGATTGCATCGAACCAGTAATCTTTTAATATTGGGAAAGGACTCATTTGATCAGAAATCAAAACTTCTAGTACCCTTTTTAAGTGACCAAAAAGATTGGAGCGTCCCCCACTCGTGCCCCTTTTTCCCTAATAACATCCAATCCAATTTTTTAGATAGCCACTTGATTCAGCGTAGTTAAAAGCCCCAAAAACTTTGCCTTTGGGGGTCATGCCCCCCCCATAGTCCTTGGGAGAAGGACTGTAAGCAATGCAATTTACCCATTGTTCCCATACAGTGTTTGTTATTGGAAAATTTAGGGAATTTGGGGGGGGGGGGGTATTTTCTGCTGGGAGAATTTCCCACATAAACATTTTCCATGGGGAGGAGTGTTTCCGGGGAGGAATTTCCAAGGAAAATTTCCCTGGGGGGGGAAGGGATTTCTCGGCATGATTTTAAAAGCGGTCAGAAATTAAATAAAAAAAGTTTGTTTCAACTGAAAGTAAGGAGCAATATTAAACCTTATAACGAACAGAAGTAGTTCCGTACATGAGGGGCTACCCCTTCCTCAACCCTCACTCTAAAGAGGTTTTACTCTTTAGACTCACCGTTTGACTCTAGAGAGTCAAACGGTGAAGTTTGACTTTTTGTCACAATTCATTAAAAAAAACTGCTCAAACACAAAGCCCACTGAACTTGAATATGAATAATTTTTAAAAACTTTATGACCTTAGCATTAAGACTGAGGGTTGGGGAAGAAGCAGCCTTTCTCATATACGTGTATACGAGAAAGGCTTTCTCCGCGGAGAGAGCCCTTTCAGCCCTTTTTCTTCAGCCCTTTCTGTAAAGTAGGAATTTCTCAGTAAATTAAAAAGTAATTATTAATTACAAAGAGAAATTTTTAAGTACAGCAATATGGCTAACTATCGACCAATTTCTGTGTTGTTTGTGTTTCTCAAAATTAATATGCAAATTTCGCTTTAATTATATATATACGGTGAGCCAAATTCAAAACCTGCATTAATTCAAAAAACTTCAGAAATTAAATAAAAAACTATTTTTTGTAACTGAAAGTAAGAAGCGACATCAAAACTAAAAACGAACAGAAATTATTCCGTATATGAAAGGGGCTTTCCTCTCCTCAATGCCCCACTCTTTGCGCTAAAGTTTGACTCTTCGTTATAATTCTACTTTTTAAAACAATAAAAAACTTTAGTATAACGAGCGGGGTGTTGAGGAGGGGACATTCATATACGGAATGATTTCTGTTCGTTTTAAGTTTTAATGTCGCTCCTTACTTTCAGTTAAAAAGATTAGTTTTTTTTTCATTTAATTCTCAAATGAAGATTGGCCTCAACTCACAAGTTTCTATAGTTTAATAATTATAACTGTCATTCAGGGGAATTTGTTTCGGCTTTCTTATTTTATTTTCACCGTTTGGAGTCAAGTAATAGAAAAGCCTTTGCAGTGCAGTGACATGGAGTCATCCATGGACGACTCCAGGTCTCTATAAAAGCTGGAAAATGAAAAATTATTTGTGGAAGCTTTACAAGACTTCATCATCTGTAGCTCATCATCAAAGGCCCAAGGCCTATAGGAGTATATTTAATTCTATGTGTCGGAAGACTAAGTCTCAGTATTATCATAGGAAATTTTTCTGAATGTGGAAAGGATGTTAGGAAGACATGGTATTTAATTAATTTGGTTCTTAGACCTACTCCCCCTCTGCCTTCAGTTCCAACAACGCTGATAGTCGATGGTAAAACCGTCCAAGGAGAAGAAGATGTTTAGCTAGAGCTTACCTCTTATTTTGCTAATATAAGAAAGAGAACTGCTTCCTCTGCAAGCTCTGCAACTTCTCGTTGTGATTTCAGAGCCTATATTGTACCCTCATATTTAAAGTCAATGGTTTTGAACTCTGTTTCTGAGTTTGAGGTAGCTCGTATCGTGAATACTCTTAAAGGATCATCGTCTTCAGGGCCAGACAGAATTCCTACAAGGGTTATCCATGCCATTCTGCCAGCTATTCTGTCACCATTGGCTAAGCTTGTCAATCTGTCTTTCGAGATAGGAATTTTCCCTGAAATTCTCAAGTGAGGTAAGGTTATAGTGCTGTGTAAAGGTGGTTCTCGGAGCGATCCTGCTAATTATTGGCCATTTTCTCTTCTATCTGTTTTCAGCAAAATTTTTGAAAGGCTATGCTATCCAGGCTTCTTAGTTTTCCGGATGCAAAAGAATTTTTGCATGATTTCCAGTTTGGATTCCGAGCGAATCACTCTACAGAGCATGCTTGCACAGCTCTCTTGAATTTCATTCATTCGGCAATAGATTATGGTTATATACTGGCAGCTTTATTTTTAGATGTTCGTAAAGCTTTTGATTCCTTGACTCATTGGATTCTTCTTTGGAAAATATCGCATATTGGTATAGGATCAAATTCTTTCTCTTGGTTTGAATCTTATCTTTCTGGCAGGCTTATTTCAATTGATCTGCTTATCCAGAGCTCTTCTGAAGTAGATTATGGCGTACCTCAGGGATCTGTTCTTGGCCCAGTTTTATTTCTGATTTATGTTAATGATCTGGTTTCGGCAGTTAAAAACACCGGGCCTATGGCATGCTGCAAGCTGTGTCATCCTGATATTCGTTCATGTTCTAATATTACTTCTAATGAAGATTTTCTCGTTGCTTTTGCGCATGACACCACTCTTGGGACTTTTGGGAAGACAGAACGTGATATCAAGTCTAACCTTGTGGCAATATTCGAGAGAGTTATTAAATGGTTTGATGTTAATTACTTGGCCTTGAATGTTGGTAAGTCACATTTTCTTATTTTTTCTCGAATTGGTATAGCTTTTCCTCAGCTTACACAACTTCAGGTGTCACAAGGCTTCTTGTGTAAACAAGAGAATAGGGTGGTCCGGTGTCTTGGTATCCTGCTTGATGAGCACCTTTCATTTAGAAACCATATAGCCATGATTAGGGTTAAGGTCTCAAGGAGTTTGGGTATCATTCGTAAACTTGGACACACATTTCCTGGATCTAATCTGAAGCTTCTTTTTTTCTGTCTTGTACAGTCATATGTTTCCTATTACCCCATTGTATGGATATCTACCTTTACTTCTACGCTGCGGTCACTTTCTGTCATGCATAATAAAGCACGCTGTCTAGTTATGGACACCAACCGTTCCTCACCAACATCGCTCTTAAATCTACAGTTTATTTACATTCTTTCTTGTGCTTCTTTTGTCTTTCACCAGCTTCTTGGCAATCTCCCAAAATCTCTTCAAAAAACTCCCGTGTTTATTTCTGATTCAGCTCCATATATCCTTCGTTCTTCATTTAATATCTGCATTCTTCCTACCCCTACATTGTGATTGGATTTCATTGCTTGTCAACAGGTCAGGAATTTCTTACCTTCTTCAGTACAGAATACCGCTCGTTTGGGACTTTTAAAGGGATGCTTAAGGACCATTTATTTTAGAATCAAACAGAATAGCATTTCGTTTTTATTCTTTTTTTTTGAGGAGTTGATGTCCCCTGAGTGTTTATTTAATGGTGTATGGTTGTCTTCTCTGCGGTTTGACTCCCATGCCTCAGATATGTTCCCTTTTTAATCTTGCATGTTATTTGGCTACTGTTTTCTTTCTTTGGTTGTTGCGTATGTTGTGTTTTTTTTTTATCCCCCTTGTATCCCTGGCCATGGAACCTTTCGAGGGAATAAGGGTATTGTTTTTCCATTTTGTATTTATTGGTGAATAAAAACTCTGAACTCTGAAATAAAATTCGGAGGGAGCTCATTGGATTGGTAATCAGAACTTCTAGCATCCCTTCTAATGCTCAGAGTGATCGGAGGGTGGATACCCCCTCCCCCCGACACCTCGTTTGCAACTCATAAAAATCTTGGGATGGCCTCTTTTTGTCGTACAAACTTCGAAAAAGGCTCATTCGACTGGAAACTAAAGGGACTAGTGCCACTTTTAACAGTCAAAAGTGATTGGAGGGAAACTAACCTCCTCAAGCACTCACCATTTCATCAAACAAATTCAATCAAAATTTAGAGATGTCCATTTTGTTCAGCGTGGCTAAAAGGTTCAGAAACTATGTCTTCAAGTATGACAACCCCCGCCGTCCTAGGGGCAAGGGTTGTAAATTATGCCCTGGGGCATAGAAGGTTTCTATGGAAGGGAGGGATGGTCGTGTGAACTTTAAAAGTGGCTCATTTGATTTAAAATGTATAGTTCTAGTTCTCTTTTAAATGTCAAACATGATGGAAAGCAACTAGCTTCCCTTCTGACATCCTCTTTTCCCTAAACACATTCAATTGAAATTGTGAGATAGACATTTTATTACCAATAGTTCAAAAATAATGTAACAATGTCCTTAGGGTGGACACAATTCTCCAGGGTTCATGGGCAAGAGTTGCAGTTATGCCCAGGGCATATAAGGTTTTTATGGATCGGGCGGTTGTGGGGGAAAGAGCCTCCCAGAGTCTGATGGTAAGGGTTGCAAGTTATGCACAGGGGCATAAAAGGTCTTTATAGAAGAAGTGGTTTTGTAAACTTTAAAAGAGGTTCATTTGATTTCAAATGTATATTTCTAGTTCCATTTTAAAAGTCAAACATGATGGAGAGAAACTAGCCCCCCTCCCAACCCTACAACCCTTGCCCTGAGATCCTCTTTTCCCAAAACATATTCAATTGAAATTGTGAGATAGCCATTTTCTTAGCAATAGTCCAAAAATCATGTAATAATGTCTTTAGGGTGGACACAATCCCCCAGAGCCTATGGGCAAGGGTTGTAACTTATGCCCAGGGCATATAAGATTTTCATGGAACGAGTAGTTGTATAAACTATGGATCGGATAAAGCTCATTTAGTTGGAAGTCCGAAGTTTTAGTGCCCTTTTTTAACAGTCAAAAGTGAATGGAGGGATGTCACACCCCCCCCCCCAATCCTATCTTTCCCCAAAACATATCCGATGGAAATTTTAAGAGAGCTATTTTGTTGGGGATGTCAACCTCCCCACAGTCCTCAGGACAAGGGTTGTAAGTTAGACAATTCGTTTATTGTTTACAAATAGTATATGTTATTGATAAAGGTATGCATGTTTGAACTTTACTTTCCAAGAAGACGAAGGGTATTCAGGTGAGCGTTTCAGAGAATGTTGAGGGGAGTGTTGAACTAAATCAAAACACGTTATGTGTATACGGATTGTCAAAAGGGAACAACGCAGGAATAACTGAGTAGGCTATATTAATTTGAAAAATTAAGGAAATGATAAGGGGATTAAAAAGGCAACATTTGCATGCTATCAATACTACAACAACTACTACCAGTACTACTATCACACTACCCCATTTACAGTATTAAGGGGAAATTTGAACTAAATCAAAAGATGCTATGTGCATGCACATTGTCAAAATAGCGTATCTCAAGAATTGATTTGGGTATTAATTTGAAACTTTCGGACAATACTTAAAGGGGAAGATCATCTGACCAAAAGGCAATATGTGCACACTACTGCTAATATTACTGTTACTGTTACATTTACTACTACTACTACTACTACTTCTATTGCAACTGCTTGTAGGGCTAAGAGCACTGAGATGAAAATTTCAAAAAGTATATGAGCATACAGGTTATCCAAAGGACATATCAGCAATGTCATAGCAATGGCTATTTGTATTCAGCTGAGACTCCCAGGACTTGATGAGAGGGATGTTCAACTGACCAAAAGGCAGTAGGTTAATACTACTGCTGCTATTAGTACTATTGTTGTTCAATACTATTACTAGTAATATCAATACTACTACTGTGACTACTATCACAACTATGCCTAAGAGCATGAAGGTGAAATTTTCAAGAAATTTTTAGGAGGGAAAATGAACTGAATCAGAACACGCCCTCTGAATACAGGTTGTCAAATGAGTGTAACCGTAATATCTTAGGGACAGCTTGGTGTGGGAAGTTGAAAATGACAGGGCTTGTTGTGACGGATGTTAAACTAAACAAAAGAAAATATTTACATCCTAATGCTACTGCGTCTACTTATACTACTGCTACTGTTACTGTTATTACTACTTCTATTGCTACTACTGCCACTTAAGCCTAGGCTACTACAATGAATTCTAAAAGCTACTACCACTGCTACTACTAATAAAACTATGGATATTAAGACGAAAATTTTGGGATACATACAAACTATATGGAACTAAATCTAAAAACACTATGCCCATTCAGGTTGTCAAGCGGACGCATCAAAAATGCTTCAGGAATGGTTGATGGTATGTATTAAGCTGAAACTTTCAGCATGTGTTGAAGGGGATTTTAAATAAACCAAAGGTGATATGCGCATACTGCAACTAATGCTGCTACAACTATTGCTACTGTGCAAGCTAAGGGCATTAAGGTGAAGATTTAAGGAATATTTAGGTGGATGTTGAATTAAATAAAAATAAAAAAACTATGAGCATGTGGAATTTCAAAAAGGTGACAAAGTAATATCTGAAGAACAGCTTATATTATTAATTTAGACCTTTAAGGGTAAGTTGTGGGGGATTTTTAAATAGCCAGAGGGCACTATATGCATACTTTTAATACTACCACTACAGCTAATGTAACTAATGGTTTTAAGCTGAAACTTTTAGGGAACGTTTAGGAGTTTCAATTAAAAGAAAAAACTATATGCCTGCATGTTTTCAAGAAGGCATATAAACAATATCATAGGCAACACCACTCTACAATAGCTAGAAATATCATTGAAACTTTTAAAGGAGCTAATTAAATTCGAAATTAAAAGTTCTGGTGGCCCTTATAAGATTAGCAAGAGATTGGAAGGCAAGCAGCTTATCTCTCAAGCCCATTGCTTTTCCATGCGCATTCAGTCAAAATTTTGAGACAGCCATTTTGTTCAGCATAGTAGAACGGTCCAGCAACTATGTCTTTAGGGATATTAGGAATGTCAGTCCCCCCCCCCAATTATGCAATTGGCCCATTATACTTTAAAACTAAATGTTGCTTTAAAATAAATCAAAAGGCATTGTGTTCATGGTTGCCAATTAGAGACCTCAGCAATGTATTGAGAACGACTGGGGGTATTCAGTTGAACATTTTTGAGGATACTACTATTACTACTTCTGCTCTTACAATTTAAATAAATAAAAAGAGTTTAAGTGTATCCATTTTGTCAAAGAGCATAGATAGAATCTTTTGGGAATGATATTAGGTTTTATTTTTCAGGTCAACTTCAGAAGCTATAAGATTAGATTAAAAAATAATGTTTGTGTCAGGATTAAAAATTGTTGAAAAAGTTTCTCGAACATACAAATAGCCTCCCATAGGGGAGACCGGGGCATTGTGGACACTTTTTCACAGGATTGCAAATAACTTTTCAGTAAGACTCTTTTTTGCACATCCGATTCTACCAACATTAACTTCAGTATGTTAGCTTTATTTGAGCTATTCATAACAAACTTGTACCTCCAGAATCTCATGGGAAGTGACCAAACGAAAAGTGGTAAAACTGTTGATATACCTGGATTACCATGGTATAACGGACACTTGGTATGGGTAATTGGGACACTGATGTCCATAATACCCTGGACCGCTAAGTCAGAAACCAAAGAGTAAAAATCAGAAGTAAAAAAGATAGTAAAAGAGAAGCATAAGAAATCAGAAAGAGAAGAGATGGTTGTTTATTAGAAATGTATCGAATATATATAACAGCAAGGTATGCGGTGACAACTTAGGCAATTTTCAGCTGTAGGCTTTAATTCAACTCAATTTTTCAACTCGGGTTTAAGCTTTAAACTTTAAGCAATCACGACTACTTGATGTCAAATTGTGACAGGTTCACTTGAAAAACAAGCTGTTCTGCTTGTCACATAGTGGCACCAGTAAGTAATGGAGGCCATATGTTCATTTCGATGCTTGCTCTATCGAATGTAAAAATCTGATCTGTTCTCGTAAACTTCAGGAAATGCACAAGCCTTTTTAAATAGAGTACCTCATATTTGTATTCCTCCTGTGAAACTATCTTCGCAATTGAGTTGGTTGGGATTTTCCCTGTTTTTCCCTCTAAGACAAGTACATAGTCACCAATTTTCACTTCTTCATAGTCAATGTCTCCCAAAACACCTGCACGCATGCTTTCATCATCTGAGTCACTTAGATGGAATTCTTCTTCCTTTTCATCCTGAATACTCTCTATGGTGCCAAAACTCTGGGTCTTTTTCCCTTTTTTCTTGCTAATTTTTGCCTTGTTACTTCTCACTTTTTTCTTTCTCTTAGCCTTTGCCGTTTGTTCAGCGAAGTCTTTCATCATTTGATTTTTAACAGGTGTGTCAGTGGCTATAATGCTCTTGGTCCCCTTGTGGTTGGTAATATTTTTTCTGGCATTGGCTTTAGGGTGAGGAGAAATCTGTTCAAAGGAGATACTTGGGCACACAGGCGTTTCTTCTCGTAATTCTGAAGATGCGCTAGAAGATGTTCTTGGCTTAGACGGATCATTGCTTCATGAGGATTAATGCTCTGAGCGGCTGGTTCTGCACGATCAGAGATATAGGAACTCAAGAATTCGTCATTCATAAAAATATCACGGTTGAAGGGATAGACTCCAGAAACTCTGAAGCCAGACTGAAAACTCTGCTGCGTGAAAGCCTGTGGAAAAGCAGTGCCGAGCAGTTCTGCAATGTTATCAATCTTGATGAGCTGACCAGGATGGTTAAGCATCCACGCATCGGCAGTAAGTATAACAATTCCATTCAATTTAGCATATTCTACTGATTCCGGGCTTATATGGCTCGCATGGTTATCCATGATCAATAAGACTTCTGAGGCAATACTGCATCGTGTGTGCTTTTGAAAGTGTTTAAGAAATTCTGGAAAGGTTTTAACAGTCATCCATCAGCTTACATAAGTAGCACCTTCCGTGCCAGTGGGGGCACCAGAGACCATACGATCTTTGAAGTGAACACGTGGAAAGACCATAAAGGGGATAACTGCTACGCCTGTAGCACTAACTGCACAACATACCGTTACAAGCTCAACACCTCTCGGCTAATGTTAGTTGAACAACTTGCTTAGCACCTTTTGGAGCTAACACTTTCTTAGGCTTCTGCATAGTCGTAAGACCAGTTTCATCAACATTCTATGTAGCATAAGCTTCAAATTTCTCCTTTTCTAGCAAAGCTGAGAAATTGTCAAAAAACTCATTGACTGTTGTTTGATTAAATGCTATTGCCCGAACAATGCTCATAGCATGAGGAGAACGGATAAACACACTTGGGTTTCTGTTCAAGAAGGACGTAAACCAATCTGCACCAGCAATTTTATTATTTTCCCAGCTGTCTGGAATCGTTTTCTTGTTCATTTTTGCCAACTGATAGGCCAGAATACGATATTGTTTTGGGCTGAGTCCATAGTGCAACTTGCTAGCTTTTGTCAGATAATTAAATAGATTGTTTTCGTCAATACCACTTGATATTTTTTTAATACCTTTATCAGCTTTAAATGCCTCTGGTTCTTTACTCTCAAGTTCATTTAAAGGCACTTCCTTCCAAAGTTCTACCCATATTATCAGGCTTGCTCAAGGAATGTTGAGTTTCCTTTATGTTTCCTTCTTGAAAAAATAAAAAAAAAACAAGTTTTTTAACTGAAAGTAAGGAACGACGTTAAAACTTAAAACGAACAGAAATTATTCCGTATATAAAGGGGGCTGTCCCCTCCTCAACGCCTCGCTCTTTACGCTAAAGTGTTTTTATTGTTTAAAAAAATAGAGTTGTGAGAAAGTCAAACTTTAGCGTAAAGAGCGAGGCGTTGAGGAGGGGACAGCCCCCTTCATATACGGAATAATTTCTGTTCGTTTTAAGTTTTAACGTCGTTCCTTACTTTCAGTTAAAAAAAACTTGTTTTTTTTTTATTAAATTTTTGAACGTTTTTGAATTAATGCAGGTTTTGATTTTGGCTCACCGTACAGAATAATTAAAACAGAATTTGCATATTAATTTTACTTTTATTTGGTTAAATGGCTTTCTCGAAACTTGTTTAATTTTATTTATGAACGTTTTTATTAGTAATAAATATACGTAACTTACGAATTAACCTACGTAACGAACTTCTATATTCATTAATTTTTAACACGTATATTAGGGGGTTTGCCCCCTAGTCAATACCCTGCTCTTTAAGCTAAAGTTCGAATTTTTTTCCAATTCTTTAAAAATGACCCCTTAATCACAATCAGTTGATCAGTTGAAGTCAGTTGAAAAACTTTTTTTTTTATTTAATTTCTGATCTTTTTCTTTAATAATGCTGGGAAATCCGGCGCCCCCTTCATAGAAATGTCCCTTTTCCCATGAAAACTTCCTTCATGGAAAGATCCTCCTATATAAACCTCTACCCACCCCCTCCCCCCACCTACCAGAGAAAATCTCCCTGAAAACGTCTGTATACTTCCCAATAACCAATACTATATGTAAAGTACATAACTTTCAGACCTCCCCCCGGGGACTTTGGAGGATTAAGTCATCCTAAAAGACATTTTCATCATATTTTCGACCATCCTGAACAAAATGGCTATCTCAAAATTTGATCGGGTGACTTTGGGAAAAAAATTAGCGTGGGAGGGGGCCTAGTTGCCCTCCATTTTCTTGGTCACTTAAAAAGGGCACTAGAACTTTTAATTTCCGTTCTAATGAGCCCTCCCACGATATTCTAGGACCACGATCACCCCTGGGGAAAAAACAAAAAAAAAACAAATAAACACGCATCCGTGATCTTTCTTCTGGCAAAAAATGGAAAATTCCACATTTTTGTAGATAGGAACTTGAAACCTTAACAGTAGGGTTCTCTGATACGCTGAATATGATGGTGTGATTTTCATTAAGGATCTATAACTTTTAGGGGTTATTTCCCCCTTTTTTCGAAAATCAGCCAAATTTCTAAGGCGTGTAACTTTTGATGGGTAAGATTAAACTTAATGAAACTTATATATTTGAAATCAGAATTAAAATCTGATTCTTTTAATGTATCTATTGTTATAAACATTCCGTTTTTTAGAGTTTCGGTTACCATTGAGCCGGGTCGCTCCTTACTTACAGTTCGTTACCACGAACTGTTTGAACACCACTGCGAATCATTAGCAAAGCTTGTTTAATTGTCTGCCCGTCTGTTAAGTCCCTGGTTGACTTTCTTAGATAATTTAACAATGACTAGCCGAAACAGTACTCTCTTGAACTTACCTTAAGCACATTGTGAAATTACATACTGCTTGCTGAAAATTATAATTCAGTGAAAACAAAGAAATTTACTTCACATTTGAAAATTTTAAGTTTATGCTCTCAGAAATGAATGCGTAATCCAAACGACAGAAGTCATTTACCACGTGTCTCTACCATTAATGCCACCTATTTTGGCTATAATGAACTTTAATCTAAAGTCACCTGGAGTACATAGGAGTGGGGTGTCCATATTACCCAAGTGTCCATATTGTCCCGGTCTCCCCTACTAGGTTTTTTTTTATTTAAAAAAAGATATAAAGTATTATATTTTTCCTGAAAAAGACTATGCCAATAAAAAACGAACATAAATTAATTTAAAAAAAAAATTTGCACAAAACAAGTTTTTCAAAGAAAAGTAAAGAGCTCCATTAAGCAAAGAATGAGCAAAATAAATTCAACTAATCTTCCAATTGTAAAATTACCATAAATCACTATCAATAAATAAATGAAACTCAAAACGAACAAAAGTTAAACTAAATAGCCAAGTCGAACTCAAAGCGAGCAAAAATTAACATGAGTAGGGCTGATAACCCCCATGCCTTCTCAAGACCAGAACACAATTTGCGCTTTACTGAAAACAAAATACGTTTGCAATGTTTTCTCTTTCCTTACTTTCATAAATAAAAGTTATCAAAATCTTAAGGAATAAATATTAGTATATGTCAATTAAACAGACAATCCACGGTTATTTGTTTTTTGTTTTTTAAATAAAAAAAGTTTTTTTTAACTAAAAGGAAGGAGTGACATTAAAACCTAAAACGAACAGAAATTATTTGGCATATGAAAGGGGCTGTCCCCTCCTCTACGCCCAGCTCTTTATGCTAAAGTTTTTGTTATTGTCTTAAAAACCAGAGTTGAGAGAAAGAGTCAAACTTTAGCGTAAGGAGCGGGGCATTGAAGAGGGGACAGTCCCTTTCATACACGGAATAATTTCTGTTCGTCTTAAGTTTTAATGTCGCTCCTCACTTTCATTTCTTCGTTCATGTCTTCGAACGGGCCATTGGGCAAATCGGATCATCACACTCTGCTGATGAAGGCAAAAAGTGAAATCAGGAAGCTTAAGAAAATAAAAGTACTCCGGAGACCTATCACGAGGTCTGCTATTAATACGTACGGAATGTGGGTCGGTACTCACTGCTTCAGCGAAGTATACAACGAAAGCGATGTCAACAGGAAAGCAGAAATATTTCAGTCCCTACTCTATGAGAAATACTTAGAAATTTTCCCGGAAAAGCCATTTGTCGTGAGCGAATCTGACAAGCCCTGGATCACTCCAAAAATAAAACAGCTGATTCGCGAAAAAAACACTGTAAGGCAGTCAAGTGGAGACGCAACGTCGTTACGATTATTAAGAAACAAAATCGTTAGCCTTTGTCGCGAGGCAAGAAAGTCCTTCGGAAAATCCCTTTTGGACCCTGAAATAAAAAATGATCCCCGTAAATGGCACCGTCTAGTGAGGCAGATTGCTGGAAAAACAGTATCATCCAGTATCCGTATTCTGAACGATGATGGGTCACTCGTGAGTGCAAATGACGTCAACAATTACTTTACTGACATTTGTACATCCTTTCCTGCCCCAACTAACACTGAAATAGAGAATCTACTGTTAATATGCCCCGACGAAGGTGAAATCGAAATAGTTGAGTATCAAGTTTTCAAAGAGCTGAACAAGTTGTGTCCATCCAGTAGCTCTTTTCCTGAAGAGCTGCCTATAAGGTTAATACGAGAGTTCTCTCTTTTCCTCGCCAAGCCACTTGGACACATCATCAGCGAATGTTTCGCCCAGTCAACTTTCCCGTCGTGCTGGAAACGCGCATTTGTGCGTGTTATACCGAAGACTAAAACACCCAAATCTTGCAACGAGTTACGACCGAGATCAATCACATCTACCTTTGCAAAAGTCACCGAGTCATTCATCCTGCGTGAATTGCTCAAGCAAACGCGGGAAAACATAGACCGTTACCAGTATGGCGGCCTCAAAGGTTGCAATACCTCGATATACCTCGTGCGCCTAGTTGACATTATCTTTAAGTGGCTTGACAAGGCCAGTACCTTCATCGACCTAGCTCTCGCCGATTTCAGGAAGGCATTTGACCTGATTTGTCATCTTACGGCAGCAAAAAATATGCGAGCAATGGGCGCACAGAAGCGGTCTCTTGCATTAGTGATGAGCTTCCTTCAGGACAGAACGCAGTGTGTATTTCCATTGTTTGAAGGTGACTTGATCTCATACTGGTCTAAACTTACCTGTGGAGCCCCTCAGGGTACAAGACTTGCTGGTTTCATATTTATCTCCCTCATCAACTTCCTCCTTCAGAATTTCGAAGAGCGACTCAAATTCGTCGACGATTTATCATTTGTCCTCAAATACCTCGTGAGAGAAGGTGTAATCGAACGTCAGTTCAGCGAGACCCTTCTGGCATCCTTCTCTGAGGACTGTGAACGTTACAAGTTGACACTGAATGCAGATAAATCAACGATCCTCAGGTTTTGCCCCTTAAAACGTGATCTGGAATTCCCGCAAGTCCCTTTCCCTATTGTTCCATCTGCAAAAATCCTCGGAGTCACATTATCGATGGACTGCACATTCACCGAACACGTGGAGAAGGTTATTAAGGCTGGCAATGCATCACTTCAGACCCTAGTCCTGATGCGCAGGTTTGGCTGCGACACTCAAAGCCTAAAAAATGCCTATATTACGTATGTGAGACCTCTACTCGAATACGCCGTCGCTGTCTGGGGACCTTTTGTCCAGAGCACCCACTACCTTTGCGATGACCTTGAATCTTTGCAGAAACGAGCAGTTAACATAATCGTTGATAACAGAAGTGACGACTACAACAAACTCTTACAAGAACTGAACCTTGAATCCCTCAGCGACAGACGATTATCACTGATCATGTCCCTCGGCAAGTCACTGCTATCTTCGCCCCATCACAGACTGATCCTCCCACCTGATGCTCCTGTTAACCAAAGAACCAGATCCCAGTTGAAGCTACAACCCCCGGTCTGCAGGACCAACCGCTACAAAAACACGTTTGTCCCCTTTTTTGTAGAAGCATACAACAAGACTTAGTGTTATTTGTATTCACGTGTTAGTGTTCTTATAGTGTCATTTGTTTTTTTTTTTTTTTTTTTTTCCATATTGTTGTAAAGACGACATAAATTAGCCATGGCTACGCTGTTCGTTCTTAATAAACCTATGTCTATGTCTATGTCTATTTAAAAAAAAACTTTTTTTTAATTTAATTTCTGAACATTTTTGAATTAATGCAGGTTTTGAATTTGGCTCACCGTACATGGATAATTAAAATGAAATTTTTGTACCATAATATAACTTTTTTTTAAGTAATAATAACCTTATAATAACCTAAATTTGATTTTTGTTCCAGTTATTTAAGAATGACTCCTGAATCACAAAGGCTGTTTAATCCGAATAATAACCTCTTTTAAAAGTAAAAAAAAAACTTTAGTGTAAGAGCGAGCTATTGGGGAGAGGCAACCCCCCGCATATACGTAATATTTTCTGTTCGTATTAATTTTTAATGTTGCTCCTTACTTTCAGATGAAAAAACTTGTTTTTTTTCATTTGATTGCTGATCGTTTTTAAATAACGTTGGGAAATCCAGCTCACCCTTCATGGAAAATTCCCTCCCCCACGGGAAATTTCTCCACGGAAAGATTCTCCCACGTAACTCCCTCCATCAACCCCCGACTAGAAAAAAGTCTCACCTAAAAACGTCTGTATACTTCCCAATAACCAATACTATATGTAAGCAATGGGGAAATTTCATAATTGCAGCACTTTCCCCCGGGACTGTGGGGGATTAAGTCGTCCTCAAAGACATGGCTATTAGATTTTTTACTATGTAGAACAAAATGGCTATCTAAAAATTTTGATCCGGTGACTTTGGGAAAAAATGAGGGTGGTATGGGGCTTAACTACCCTCCAATGTTTTTGTCACTTAGAAAGGACACTAGAACTTTTAATTTCCGTTCGAATGAGCCCCCTCGCGACAATCTAGGACTACTGACTCGATACGATAACCCCTGGGAAAAAGGAAAAAAACGAAAAAAACAAACAAACAAATAAACATGCATCCGTGATCTTTCTTCTGACAAGAAAAACTAAATTCTGTATTTTTGCAGATAGGAGCTTGAAACCTCTAAAGTAGGATTCTCTGATACGCTAAATCTGATGGCGTGATTTTCATTAAGATTCTGTCACGTTTTAAGGTGTTATTTCTTTTTTTTTGAAAATAAGGCACATTTTCTCAGGCTCTAAAATTTTGATGGGTAAGACTAAACTTGATGAAACTTATTTATTTTAAAATCAGCCCAAAAATCCGATTCTTTTGATGCATCTATTAGTATCAAAATTCCGTTTTTTAGAATTTCGGTTACTATTGAGCCGGGTCGCTCCTTACTTACAGTTCGTTACCACGAACTGTTTTGATTTTTTTTTTCAGTAAAACGCAAATTGTGTTCTGATCTTGTATCAGCCCTACTCATGTTAATTTTTGCTCGTTTTGAGTTTGACTCGGCTATTTATTATAATTTCTTTTATTTTGTGTTTTTGTTATTTCTGTTATTATTATTTTGACGAACTCAATTCCCTCCCCCACTCCTAGAAATAAGTTCCTAGGTACATATAAGTTATATTTTTATAGGTGAGTTTTTCCAGGCATTTCTGGTTTCATGTATTTCTGAACAATAATTTAACTAGTGACTCTTAATAAAGACTTGATAACGTCTCAATCAGACGTTGTTTTAGGGGAGGGACTGAGGGGGTGCTTAACCTGGGCGCAGAATTTTTTTGGGGTAGATATTTCAAATAAATAATCAAACGGTTATAACCATTTTGTAATTTTGAAATTTAATTTTTATTAAAAAAAAAGAGACGCCGCAGTTAATAAATGGAAATAACTAATAAATCATTAATTGATCAATAAAATAAACTAAAAATTAAAATAACTAGATAAGTAATTAAAATAATTAAACAATTTAAGATATAAACTAAAAACAATTAAGCATTAATTATTAATAATTTAATTACTTGAAAATGTTTTGTTAAGATTTCGGCCTCAAAATTTTATGGGAGACAGGAGGGGGTGCAAATCAAGATATTGCCCCGAGTGCAAGAGAGACCAAAACCACCACTGCTCTTGATATTACCATTTTGTCTTTTCTTTAAGGTGCGTTCTACCAAATGATAAAGCTTTCGCCCTGGGACTCACAACTTTTTTATTCAGCATATTTGCATTTATTCCAGCGCCTATTTTTTATGGAGCCCTGATAGGTAAGAAAGTTCAAAGATTGTGTATTCTTTTCAAAGAGTATGAGAAAGTAATAAGAGGAAACTTGTTTGAAAAAAATATCAATAATGCCATCTAGCAGTGCCATTTTTACTTAACATTGGACTATGTAAGAGAACCATTTTGCTAAAAGGGTAGAATAGGCATAATTTTTTTTCATTATTTCAGACTAGCCAATGGTTTCCATACTAATGTAGTTCTAACATATTTACAATCATCAAGTCTGTTAAACAAAATAATTATGAACATAAGTTGCCTTATGTCAGAAAATTCAGGTTAGGTTCGAACAAACTTAGACCTTCAGTTATATTCCTCATCCCAATAGATAAAGACTAAGTTTATTTTACTTAGTGTCAGTGGTTTTTAATTCTTTGTTAATCATACGTTAAAGTGTCAGCTTCCCTCTTTTCAGTTTCACTACCTCTCAACGGTAGAGTGGAGAGGTAGTTTGTCCACTACACAGGACAAAATTCTAAAGACATATCGAAGATAAAAAAAAATTTTCCCCTTATCTCTTTTTCTTAAGCACAAGAATTGAAGTCAACTTTCCCATTCCCCTCTTTTCTGAACACTCTGAAAATTTTAACTCGATCCCCAAAGCCTTTCCTGAAATATTGTAGATATGTTATCAGTGAATAGATCTGAATAACCTGAATAGATCTAGCATCTATGATTTACCTCTGTACTCTCCTCCTATATTAAAATTGTAGGTCCTCTCGGCCCAACAAAACCTGAAAATTTAAACTTGATACCCCAAGTGGTTCTTGAGATATTATAGATCCAATTCCTTTTTAATCAGGGCACACATAGTGGCTTTTGATCTACATCACCACTTAGTCTTGAATAGGTTGCAGTCCCACAAGGACTTATAGTGTCCCAATTTTTAGACAAATTGGAGACATAATTGTTTAGCCAACCTTTCTGACCCTCCCCAAAGTAAAATATTCGAGTCAACTTCTCCCCTTCCTCCAACACACTTTAAAAGTTTCAACTTGATACCCCAAGATGTTCCCCATGTATCGCAAATGCACTATAGTGATAAGTTGGTAACACATACTTTCTTTCGATTTACTTTACCTTTTAACTATGAACTGATTCTACGTCCCAAAGGAGCTTGTAGCGAATACCCCCCCCCCCCTCCAAACCCAGAATTAAATTTCAAGTATTCTTACTCTCTCACTCTCAAACGCTCTCATGAAGTCTCAGTTCTATCCCCCAGGCTATTCCTGAGACATGACATTTGTGCTATTTTAATAGCCTGGTAAGCATAGTGTCTTTTTATGCACGACAGGTTTTCCCTTTCCCTCAAAAGGTTTAGCCTTTTCCACTTCCTAAAGTCAAAGTTTGACATCCATTAGATTCCCCCAATATTCCTGAAAGCTTCAACTCCTTTGCACATGCTCCTGAAAACTCAAAACATCTTTGATGTACTCAAGTATGTTTACTGAAAAAATATAAATGCTTACTGAAAAAATTTTCAGTAACTTTACTGAAAAAACACTTTACTGAAAAAATATAAATATTTTAACTTATATAACTTTAATAAATCAAATAATATTAACATTTTGATTAATAAATATCAGTATATGTATATTAAGCTGACAATGCACATTCATTTGTATTTTTTCAGTAAAGTGCAAATTTTGTTCGGGCCTTGGGAAGGCATAGAGGTTTTGCACCCAACTTATGTTAATTTCTGCTCGTTTTGATTTTGACTTGGTTAATTATTGTAATTTCTGTTCGTTTTGGGTTTTATTTATTTATCGATGCTGATTTGTGGTAGTTTCATGCTTGGTAGATTATTTGATTTTATTTTTGCTCATTTTTGTTTAATGGAGTTCTTTATTTTCCTTTCAAAAACTTATTTTGTGGAAAAAGGTTTTTAAATTAATTTCTGTTCGTTTTATATTGACATAGTCTTTTCAGGGAAAAAGAAAATAATACTTTAAATCTTTTCATTTTTTAAGACTTTATAGTTTGGCCTGCTATTTGAATGCTGGAGAAAAATTTTCAGCGATTTTTAACAACATACACCCTTTTAAAAATCTGGACACAAATAGTACTGTTTAATTTAATTTCATACCTCCACTAGTTGACCTGAAATGAAAAACTTGATACCATTCACAAGAAAATCAGTTTATTTTCTTTGATAGCTTGGATACACTTACGCTATTTTGAATTGGTTAAATTTTAAGAGCAGAAATGGGAGGGTTGTTGTGGGAGGGTTGGTGCGGGAGGGTTGGAGTGGAAGGGGGATTAGTTACCCTCAAATCACTTTCGACTATTAAAAAGGGCATCAGCCCTTTCTATTTTCAATCGAATGAGCCCTTTTCGAAGTTCCCACGACAACTCCTTCAATACTAAGTTTCCTGGTCCAAACAACATCAACAACAAAAATAATACTTTATACCCACTTCGATCTTTACTATAAAAATGTCAAATCTTCCAATCACTTTCGACTATTAAAAAGGCACTAGGCCTTTCGATTTCCAATCGATTGGGCATTTTTGGAAACGACAACGCTTTCTATAAACAACTTATATGCCCCCAGAGTATAAATTATAACCCTTACCCTAAGGTCTGTTAGAGTGGTTGTCATCCTCTAAGACCTAATTTCCAGAACTTTCAACTACGTTAAAAAACATGGCTATCTCAAAATTTTGATTGGATGTGTTTGGGGAAATAGTGGGCGTGAGAGGGGCGGTAGTCGCTCTCCAATCACTTTCAACTATTAAAAATGGCCCTAGCCCTTTCAATTTCCAATCAAATGAGCGCTTTTGAAGTTTCTACGACAAAACTTTCAATAAAAATCTTATATGCCCCCGGGGCATAACTTACAACCCTTGCCCTGAGTGCTGGGGGGGGGGTGTCATTCTCAAAGACCTAATTTCCATAACTTTCTACTACGTTTAACAAAATGGCTATCTGAATATTTAGATTGGATGTGTTTGGAGGAATGGTGGGCGTGAGAGGGGGGTTAGTTAGCCTCCAATCACTTTCGACTATTACAAAGGGCACTAGCCCTCTCAATTTCGAATTGAATGAGCCCCTTTTAAAGTTTTACGACAACTCTATCTATAAAAACCTTATATACCCCCAGGGCAGAACTTACAACCTTTGCTCCTGGGGCTCTGGGGGGTTTGTCATCCTTAAATACATAATTTCCAGAACTTTCAACTACGTTGAACAAAATGGCTATCTCTAAACTTTGTTTGAATGTTTTTGGAGAAATGGTGGGCGTAAGAGGGGAGTTAATTACTCTTCACTCACTTTTGACAATTAAAAAGGGCAATTTCAATTTCCAATCAAATGAGCCCTTTTTGAAATTTCTTTAACAACTTTCTATATAAACTTTATATGCCCCCAGGGCATAGCTTACAGCCCTTGCACTGAGGGCTCTGAGGGGGTTATCATCCTAAAAGACCTAATTTCAATAACTTTCAACTACGTTGAACAAAATGGATATCTCAAAATTTTGATTGGATGTGTTTGGGAAAATGGTGGGCATGAGAGGGGCGTTAGTCACTCTCCAATCACTTTCGACTATTAAAAAGGGCACTAGCCCTTTGAATTTCCAATCAAATGAGCCCTTTTTCAAGTTTCTACAACAATGATTTCAATAAAAACCTTATATGCCCCCAGGGTATAACTTATGACCTTTGCCCTGAAGACTGTGGGGGGAGTGTCCTGCTCAAAAGTATAATTTGCTGAACTTCGAACTGCGTGGAACAAAATGGCTATCTCAAAATATTTATTGGATGTGTTTCGGGAAATGGTGGGCGTGGAAGGGGTGTTAGTCGCCTTCCAGCCACTTTCTTAAAACTATGATGAATAAAACAGTTATCTCAAAGTTTTGATTAGATGTGTTTGGGGTAAAGGTGGGCGTGAGAGGCGGGTTAGTTGCCCTCTAATCACTTTTGACTATTAAAAAGAGCATTAGCCCTTTGAATTTCCAATCGAATGAGCCGTTTTTCAAGTTTCTAAAACAATGATTTCAATAAAAACCTTATATTTCCCCAGGGTATAACTTATAACCTTTGCCCTGAAGACTGTGGGGGGAGTGTCCTTCTCAAAAGCATAATTTCCTGAATTTTGAACTGCGTGGAACAAAATGGCTATCTCAAAATCTTTATTGGATGTGTTTCGGGAAATAGCAGGCGTGGAAGGGGTTAGTTGCCCTCTAATCACTTTTGACTATTAAAAGGGCATTAGCCCTTTGAATTTCCAATCAAATGAGCCTTTTTAAAAGTTTCTATGACAACATCTTCTATAAAAAAAAAATTATATGCCCCCAAGGCATAACTTACAACCCTTGCCCTAAGGGCTGTGGGGACTGTCCTCAGAAACATAATTTCTATCTGGAAATCAATTACGCTGAACAAAATGGCTATCTCAAAATTTTGATTGGATGTGTTTCTGGAAATGGTGGGCGTGGAAGGGGTGTTAGTCGCCTTCCAATCACTTTCGACTATTAAAAAGGGCACAACCTACTCCAATTTTCAATTGAATGAGCGCTTTTCGAAGTTTCTACGACAATTTATTCGATACCAAGTGCCCTGCTCTAAAGGAAAAAAATAATAAATACTACATTGTGCCAACATCGTTCTTAAATGCCCCCAGGGCAAAACTTAAAACCCTTACCCTGAGGGTTGTTGGGGAGTATCCTCCTCTTTACTTAGTCCCCGTTTCTTGTCTCGTTCTCGAGTGTCCCCATTCTTTACTTAGCCAGCGCGATCGCGCTGCCTATGATTTATACAACAATTTTCTATATAAACCTTATATGCCCCCAGGGCATAACTTACAACTCTTGCACTGAGGGCTCTGAGGGGGGTTATCTTCCTAAAAGGCCTAATTTCCAGAACGTTTAACTACGTTGAAAAAAATGGATATCTCCAAATTTTGATTGGATGTGTTTTAAAAAATGGTGGACGTGAAAGGGGTGTTAGTCGCTATCCAATAAATTTCAAGTATTAAAAAAGGCACTAGCCCTTTCAATTTCCAATTGAATGAGCCCTTTTGAAGTTTCTACGACAACGCTTTCAATAAAAACTTTATATACCCCAAGGTATAACTTACAATCCTTGCACTGAGGGCTCTGAGGGGGTTATCATCCTAAAAGACAAAATTTCAAGGACTTTCAACTACGTTGAACAAAATGGATATCTCAAATTTTAATTCGATGTGTTTGGGAAAATGGTGGGCATGAGAGGGGCGTTAGTCGCTATCCAATCACTTTCAACTATTTAAAAAAAGCACTAGCCCTTTCAATTTCCAATTGAATGAGCCCTTTTGAAGTTTCTACGACAACACTTTCAATAAAAGCTTTAGATGCCCCCAGGGCATAATTTACAACCCTTGCCTGAGGGCTGTGGGGGGAGGGATTATCATCCTTAAAGACCCACTTTTCAAAACTTTCAACTACGTTGAATAAAATGGCTATCTAAAAATTTTGATTGGATATGTTTGGGGGAATTATGGGTGTGGGTGTAGCGATAAAATAAAATGACTGAGTCAAATGTGGTAATAAATGTTGACCGCGTCAAATCTAATATCGTACTTTAAAGCTGCGAACTTACACCTTATAAGTTCTCCGATAGCGCCGCTTATAGCGCTAAAGATTGTGCCATCAAGGCCTGCGCCACAGCAATGGGGAGTGAAGTAAATTTATGACCACGCCACCCTCAATTATTGAGAGAAAATAAAATGTGTAGCCATATAAATGTGACCTCTTTTCCTCGAGCTATCTGGAGATCAGATTCCCTGGGAACGTACCTCGGAGACATACGAACTAATTACCTGTTGTGTGACTAGATACAGACATATAAAATAAAATAAACACCAAATAGAAAAGCAATGGTTTAATTGAGACTTACATGTTTAGGTGTACAGCAATGGGTCACTTCAAATGACGGCAAATAATAACCAAGTCTCTACAATAACTGCATAATAATTTGAATTGCAATGCCTGAATGCCAATACAATTCTGTCGACAATAATGAGAGCACGAAAAACACTTTTCTTCACTATATATCCTAAGTCCTGATCATGTGCCGTGGGAGATACCCACGATTGGCCTAAGTCCTGAGGTGGGCCAAACCCTCCGTCCAATAATCTGTCTTAAATATTTCTGATGATTCAAACGTTCACACGGCTCTTATAATTTAAACTTCTTTAGAAATATTGTTTGCAGCATCTTTTTTATTGCCCACTATCTTAGCGAAATCCAAAGCTGGATAGCGCCGTTCTTTGTCTGAGGCTAACTGCAATCTTTCTCTTTGCTGATTAAGGACTTTTCTTTTTTTTTTGAAACTAGGTTTAAACTTAATTAGAGGAAGTCGGAATTATCTTTAGAAAGAAGGAACTTTATTTTTGTATTTTAAATATATCACATTTTACTCACGGTACATGGGGGGGGGGGGCTAGTTGCCCTCGAATCACTTTTGATATTGAAACGGGAACTAGCCCTTTGAATTTCCAATCGAATGAGCCCCTTTTGAAGTTTCTACGACAACGCCTTCTATAAAAACCTTATATGCCCCCAGGATATAACTTAAAACCCTTGCCCTGAAGGTTGTGGGGGAGGGCCCTCCTCAAAAATGTATTTTCTATCTCGAAATCAACTACGCTGAACAAAATGGCTTTCTCAAAATTTTGATTGGAGATGTTTGGTGGAATGATGGGCGTGGGGGGAGGCTAGTTGCTCTCCAATCACTTTCGAATATTCAAAAGGGTACTATCCCTTCGAATTTTCAATCGAATGAGCCTGTTTTGAAGTTTCTACGACAACGCCTTCTATAAAAACCTTATAAGCCCCCAGGGCATAACCTAAAACCCTTGCCCTGAGGGTTGTGGGGGAGTGTCCTCCTCAAAAACTTATTTTCTATCTGGATATCAACTGCGCTGAACAAAATGACTATCTCAAAATTTTGATTTGATGTGTTTGGGGGAATGATGGGCGTGGGGAGGGGGCTAGTTGCCCTCCTATCACTTTCGAATCTTAAAAAGAGCACAAGCGACTCCAATTTCCAATTGAATGAGCGCTTTTCGAAGTTTCTACGACAATTTATTCGATACAAAGTGCCCTGCTCTAAGGGAAAAAATTAATAAATAGTACATTATGCCAACATCGTTCTTATATGCCCCCAGGGCATAACTTAAAACCCTTAACCTGAGGGTTGCTGGGGAGTGTCCTCCTCTATACTTAGTCCCCGTTTCTTGTCTCGTTCTCGAGTTTCCCAGCTCTTTACTTAGCCAGTGCGATCGCCCGGCCTATGATTTAAACAACAATTTTCTATATAAACCTTATATGCCCCCAGGACACAACTTACAACCCTTGCACTGAGGGCTCTGAGGGGGATATCTTTCTAAAAGACCTAATTTCTAGAACGATCAACTACGTTGGATATCTCAAAATTTTGATTTGATGTGTTTTGGAAAATGGTGGATGTGAGAGGGGCGTTAGTCGCTATCCAATCACTTCCAACTATTAAAAAAGGCACTGGCCCTTTCAATTTCCAATTGACTGAGCCCTTTTGAAGTTTCTACGACAACGTTTTCAATAAAAACTTTATATGCCCCAAGGCATAACTTACAACCCATGCACTGAGGGCTCTGAGAGGGTTATCATCCTAAAAGACGAAATTTCCAGAACTTTCGACTACGTTGAACAGAATGGATATCTCAAAATTTTAATTCGATGTGTTTGGGAAAATTGTGGGCAGAGGGGCGTTAGTCACTATCCAATCACTTTTAACTATTAAAAAAGCCACTAGCCCTTTCAATTTCCAATTGAATGAGCCCTTTTGAAGTTTTTACGACAACACTTTCAATAAAAACTTTATATGCCCCCAGTGCATAACTTACAACCCTTGCCCTGAGGGCTGCGGGGGAGTTTCCTCCTCAAAAACATTTTCTATCTGGAAATCAACTACGCTGAACAAAATGGCTTTCTCTAAATTTTGATTGGAGGTGTTTGGGGGAATGATGGGCGTGGGGGGGCTAGTTGCCCTCCAATCACTTTCGACAATTCAAAAGGGTACTAGCCCTTCGAATTTCCAATCCAAAGAGCCTGTTTTGAAGTTTCTACGACAGC
>JAQQPU010003100.1:0-11805 GCA_029168905.1 Artemia sp. Kazakhstan ARC1039 | reverse complement strand
CTGTCTTTCCAAAAGATTTTTAATTTTCAGTTAATCCGGGTTGCAGCGGATCTACAGAGACAATTGGCAGGCCAAGAAAGAGAAGAAGGGTAGCCCAGCCAACACAAATAGCACCTGTCTTTCCAGAAGCTTTTCAATTTTCAGTTAATCTGTGTTGCAGCGGTAGTTATATTAAAAGTTATAATAAAGAACGAAATCTTGTTTATACTAACTTGTATAGGCAACTTTACATAAAGGATCAATATAGCTTATTATAATCTGGGTTTGCAACGGTAGCTAGCAACCTAGTAAGAGTCATATAGAGGATCGGTATAGTTAATTATAAATACAGATTATTTCAGTTTCATCAGTATTATGGTTGTAGATAGCTGAAACATAGTAAAGAACAAACCGTGGAATATTCAGATCATCTAAAACTAGAGTCAGATCATCAAAAAAAGAAGTACACTATTAGAACACTATTATTACACTATTAGAATGTTTTAATTCAAACTAGAAAAATGCCTGAAAGTTTTTAAATTAGTTTTTTTTGTCAGATAAAATCCAAGGATTTTATTTTTGCAAATGAGGTCATGCAGTAAAATTGCAATGACATCATGACACTTGTCACACTTATGTGCAAAAATTGAAGATTTTCAATTTTAATGTTTAATTCAAACTAGAAAAATGACAGAAAATTTTAAAATTAGTTTTTTTTTTGTTAGATAAAATCAACTCGCTACGTGATTAAGCTTTCAGGTTTGAACGCAACCAGTTATATAATGTCAGTAGGAAGGCCCAAAAACAAAAATTTGCAATTATTACAAATCATGATTCGATATTTGACAAGGGATTACAACAATTCTAAAACATTAAAAAAGAAAACCAAAAGTTTGAAGCTTAGTAGAGATCGTTGTTAGAAAAACATCATTACCGAATTTCTTTTCTTACAAGTATAAGCAATGTCTTTTTAAGACATAAAAAAAAGTTGAAAAGTTTTTTAAGTTCAGTTCAGAATCACTAAACCATAGTTCAAAACATGCTTTAATAACCGCTAGACAAATTATTAATGCTTTAATAGCCGCTAAACAATAGTTCAGAAACATGCTTTAATAATCAAATATCTTTGAAAAGACTCCAGTATGAAAAGACAGTAAATTGACTGCGGTTAGAAGACAAGCGACAATGAGAATTCAGAAATAGAAGACAGCTACGTGCAGAATGCCGAGGCCAAGGGCTGGTAATTGCAAAAATATTTATATATTTTTACAAGGGATTACAACAGTTCGAAAACCTTAAAAACGAATACCAAAAGTTTAAAGCTTAGTAGACATCGTTGTTAGAAATCGGACTTGCTTTAATAATCAAATATATTTGAAAAAAAAAGTATGAAAAGACAGCAAATTGTCTGCGGTTAGAAGACAAGCGACAATGAAAACAGATATATAGAAGCCTGCCGCGCGCCGAGTGCCAGGACCCAGCGGCGAAGTCATACTTGTATATATGCAATAAATTATAATGATAAGAATATTCCGAAAAACAAAATAAAATAAGTTACTGTTATACCTGAAAATGGCTATCAAATGTGCAAGCAATCGAAATCAAATTTCGATTAAAAAAAAGAAAAAAAAACCATAAAACTCGAGGACTGCCCTACTTTACTTAGGATACTAATTAAACAAGAATGATTACAACAACATAGGACATGTTTACCATTCAAAAGTTATGAAAATACTTCATTGAAAAAAAAAACTTACTTTCAGCTTACAATAGCCGCTATCTACAACATACATGATACCATCAACAGTCAGTGAAGTTTCAGCGATATTTGTGGCAACTACACATTTTCGGATACCCTCGGGAGACTTCTGAAAAATTTTTGCTTGAAGATCAGAAGGGAGCTGGGAGTAAATGGGGAGAACTAATAGCTCGGGCGCTTCATCCACTTCAGCTAATCTTTCCGCTAACACTTCACAAGTTATTTCTATATCTTCTTGACCTGGAAAGAGGTTAAATTCATTTAAACTTGTTTTAGATTTCGCAAAATCCTTATCACTCCATATAAAAATTGTTCTATTCAAGTTCTCAAACTTTACAGTAAAGCGAATAAACACGCTTAATTAAATTGTGAAAAAAACGCAAATTCTTTCAGAAAAAGACATAGGCCTAATTATTATTTTAAGACAACAAAACCAAAATTCCTTTACAAATAACCTAGACATTTATTTCTATATACAAACCAACCGTTAGGACAAAACATGAATGAGTAAGATATGTCTATATTCATATGTAACCACAGGATGGGGGTTAAAATGACTTCATCCCCATAAAATACCAAAAAAACGATTGATAATCTGTATAATTAACCCCCCCCCATCAAACCAATTTTGTTACTACTATAAAAAAAAGTAAATACGCGAAACTACGGCGGATCAAAAATATTTACTAAATACTCACATCAGGGTCGTATCCAGGATTTTTTCGGAGTGGGGGGGTGTACAAAAGCAATATTTTCAGGGAAGGGGGTTCAAATCCCCGGGCACGACCTTGACTCACATGCTGCATAAAATTTTAATTGCAATGCAACATTTTGGTTCGTGAACATAAAAGCTTATAAAACTCTACAAATATTCCTACAATCAACCAATTAAAAACGAGCAAAAATTAATCAAAAACAAAATCCGAAAATAGATTTTCGCAAAAGTAAAGGGCAATATCAACACCTAGAAAGAGCAGAAATACGAGTCAAACTTAGGATGAACAGAAAGTACTATGAATGAATACATAAAAACTTAAAGCGAACATTAATTATAACGAATAATTACGGCAAACTTAAAAAATAGATATTACTACGGGTTTGCATTAATAAATGAAACCTAGAACAAACAGAAATTAATACAACTAATAAAGTCAAAATTAAAATGAGCAGAAACTACCAAAATTAAAGGGGACCCCTTCTAAACCCAAAAGGGTATAAGGTCGCTAGGTTTTACTGAAAACAAAATGTATCTTAAACAGTTTCTCTCTTTAACACTGGACAGTCAAAAAACTGCTCCAGCTTTCAGGAATTATTTTATTATTATGCATCAAAATAATTTCTTAGACCCCACTGCCTTTCTATTTAAAACTAAAACGAAATCAAAATATACAAAGAAGGGTATAAGCTTTTGTATTTTTTCCCCTGTTCTTTACATGTTCTGTTTGTACTTTTTCTTTTTTCCTCGTTGATAAAGGCTTCTAGACATGAAGCTGAAATATTTAAACTTTCATTATTATTAGTGAAAAAAAGTTATTTTTCTGTTTTTTTTTTTATTGAAAATTTAAGCCTGTTTTTCAATATTTTCATTACGTCTTAGTTATTATAAATCATTTTATTTTTAACAATCAATCTAATTTCATTAATCTAATATGCAATAAATTTTTATTAATACTCGCCTCATTTTAAAAAGACTCTTTTCCAATGCATTAAAGTCAAGACGAATCCTACATATATTCACCGATTTAAAATATTGCTTCAAAAAGCTAAACTGATCGCTTCAAAAATTAGCAATTGACGTTACCAATTCCTAAACCTTTGAATGGTATGGATTCGAAAGAAAAGGCATTGACAAAAAACGTCTTGTTCTAAAATGGTAAAACTCAATTGTGAGGTCACAAACGTGTTTATTTTACGAAACTGTGTTTTTCTTTCATGATTAGCATTGCACTTTTTGTTTTTATTGATACTTATCGCAAATAAAAGCAGACCGTTTGAACTACATAATGTTTACGGCATAGAATTAATAAAGCTCTGCCTTTTTGTTTATTTCTGTTTGCTTGAGTTTGACTTATCTATTTCAAAATCAGTTTGTTTTAGCTTTCGTTTATTCGTTTATAGCAATATCTTATGTTTTTCAGATTAACTTGATTATTAATTTTAGTTTTTTAAGTATTTAAGTCTTTATCAATATTAATTTCTTTCATTTAAACTTTTTTTGAAATCTTTGTTTTAATTAATTACGTAAATAAATAAGGAGCAATTGTTTAAAGTGAACACGTTTGTTTTGGTGAGAGTTTCTACAAACAAAACCCTGTCAACACATCCATGAAAGAGTTTGTGTTGCAATAATAAGTTGTTGTTTGTTAATTTTTTAGCTGAAAAACGAGACTTCTGAACTTGATTAAGGCTGGGAGAGGACACACAGCTACGTTTTGACAGAAGATAGGTGAATTCTATTGGAAAAGAAATTTAAATTCTCTGAAGTCTTTCTAGAAAGTTTGCCAAATCAACAATTAAGATTCGGTAACCAGATTTTGCCTGAACCCTACAATTTTTTGAGAAAGAAATACAGTTTCTTTCTACGAGTTTTGAGCTTTTAAAAGAATAAAATCCTATAATTACTTCCTAAATAAGATGGATGCTACAAAAACTTTTTAAATAGCATTTACTAACACCCAGATTTCGTCAGAAAAAGCAAACGATGGAATTTTACATCAAGAAGTCGTGGGCGTCAGAAAATTCTTGCTTACGAATCCAAATTTTACGTTAAAGCTGTTTATTTTAGACGCCCAATAAAACCTTTTATTTTAGTACTGTGTTCTCAGTATGTTTCCAAAGTCAAAGCCATAGATTCCCCCTCCTTTCGAGTTCCATTAAACCTCCTGATTTTCAAACAGCCTAAGACTGTTGAGACCTGACTAAAAAATGTATTCAGAAACACAGGATCATGGTTTGAATAAAATCAACCAATTCGCCATGAATAAATCAACCGAATTGGCTGTTTCCAGCCAATTCGTGGTGACAAACTGCAAACTAGGAATGACTCAGGCGAACAGTGACCAAAACTCTTCAAAAGGAATTTTAATGCATAAAAAATTACTTTTTTATGCTGATTCCGAACATAAAAAGTCAGTACGTTTAAAGTTACCCGTCAAAAGCGACAAGCCTGAGAAAAATTTGCCTGATTTTTGGAAAAGGGGAAAAACAGCTTCAAGAAGACAAGTGAGCTTGTGTCTACGAAAATATGGAATTTCGCATTATTTCCCAGAAGAAAAATCACTGATGCGTGTTGATTATTTTTTTTCGAAGTGGCCATTGTACCAAACTAACGATCCGAGAAGCTGAGTAGAGGGACTAATCGAACAAAAATTGAAAGTCAAACTAAAATTAAACGAAAATTAAAAGTGATAGCGCCGTTTTTAAGTGGCAAAAAAGAGCATACCCCGGGAAAGTGATATTTTCTGCTATTTTGCAGGGAGTTGCAGAGGAAATAGTGCCGGACAGTGGCAAATTCAATCACGATTATAGGCAAAAAAGTCCAATAGCGCTCTGCAGAAAATATATAAGGCTCTCAATAGTCTTTCATTGGCAATGAAATCAGTGCATTTTAGCATGTAATTTTGATTCTACCAAAACTTCAAGTAAGATCAGGTTTCAGTAAAGCGCTAGTTTTTCAAAATTCTTCAAATTTAGGGAAATATTATGAGTCAGTTTATTTCAAGATGATATTTAAATTCAGATAATTATACCTTATTTCAAAAAGCAAATACACGAAGTGAGCTCTTTTCCTCGAAGCATTGCCGTGTAAAAGTTAAATTTAGATTTGACGAGTCGGGTTTGTGAGGTGGTGGCTTTCCTCGCAGCTGGTGTAACCCAGGGTAAACTATGAATAACGAACATATATTAAGACAAACAAACAATTTTTGTCAAATTAATGCAAAGAGCTGACATTAAAACTTTAGAAAAAAAATGTTCCGTATATGAGGCAAGCGGGCTCTCCTTAATCCCCTACTCTTTACACTAAAGTTTAAATTTTTGTCCCGATTCTTTAAGAGCGACTACTCAAACATAAGGGCGGGTCGATATGGAATAAGACCTATTTTTAAACCACAATAAAAAGTTAACGTAAAGAGCAGGTGGTTCAGGAAAAGCAGCTCACCTCATATACGGAATAATTTTTGCCCGTTTTAAGTTTAAGGTCATTCTTTACTTTGAGTCAACAAACCTAGTTTTTTTATTTCTCATATTTAGGCTAACACGTGAAATTTGATTCGATTGGAAACTCAAAGGGCTCAAATTCAATAGTCGAAAGTGATTGGAGGGCAACTAACCTCCGTCTCAAGCCCACCTTTTCCACAAACACATCCAATCAAAATTTTGAGATAGCCATTTTATTCAACGTAGTTTAAAGTTCAGGAAATTATACCTTTGAGTAGGAAACTCCACTCACAGTCTTCAGGGCAAGGGTTATAAGTTATGCCTACATAAGATTTTTATTGAAATCTTTGTCGTAGAAACTGGAAAAGGGGCTCATTCGATTGTCGAAAGTGATTTGGAGGCAACTAACCCCCCTCTCACGCCCACCTTTTCCCCAAACACATTCAATCAAAATTTTTAGATAGCCATTTTATTCAACGTAGTTGAAAGTTTTGGAAATTAGGTCTTTAAGGATGACAACCCCTCCCCCCCCCAGAGCCCTCATGGCAAGGGTTGTAAGTTATGCCCTGGGGGCATATAAGGTTTTTATAGAAAGCGTTGTCGTAGAAACTTCAAAAGGGTTCATTCAATTGAAAATTAAAAGAGCTAGTGCCTTTTTTAATAGTAGAAAGTGAGTAGAGAGCGACTAACGCCGCTCTCACGCCAATTATTTTCCCGAACACATCCAATCAAAATTTGAGATATCTATTTTGTTCAACGTAGTTGAAAGTTCTGGAAACTAAGACTTTTAGGATGATAACCCCCTCAGAGCCATCAGTGCAAGGATTGTAAGTTATGCCCTGGGGGCATATAAAGTTTATATAGAAAGTTGTTGGAGAAATTTCAAAAAGGGTTCATTTGATTGGAATTCGAAATTGCCCTTTTTAATAGTCAAAAGTGAGTGGAGAGTAATTAAACCCCCTCTCAAGCCCACCCTTTCCCCAAAAATATTCAATCAAAGTTTAGAGATAGCCATTTTGTTCAACGTAGTTCAACCCCCTCTCAGGCCCACCATTCCTCCAAACACATCCAATCAAGATTTTCAGATAGCCATTTTGTTCAACGAAGTAGAAATTTCTGGAAATTAGGTCTTTGAGAATGACAACCCCCCCCCAGCCCTCAGGGCAAGGGTTGTTAGTTATGGCCTGGGGGCATATAAGGTTTTTAACTGTTGTAGAAACTTCAAAAGGGCTCATTTGATTGGAAATTGAAAGGGCTAGTGCTATTTTTAATAGTCAAAAGTTATTGAAGAGCGAATAACGCCCCTCTCACGCCCACCATTTCCCCAAACACATACAATCAAATTTTGAGATAGCCATTTTGTTTAACGTAATTGAAAGTTCAGGAAATTAGGTCTTAGAGGATGACAACCACCCTAACAGCCCTTAGGTTAAGGGTTGTAATTTATGCCCGGGGGCATATAACGTGTTTATAGAAAACGTTGTCGTTTCAAAAAGGGCTCATTCAATTGGAAATCAAAAGGCCCAGTGCCCTTTTTAATAGTCGAAAGTGATTGGAAGGCTTGAAATTTTTATAGTAATTATCGATGTGGGTATAATTTATTATTTTTTGTTGTTGTTGTTGTTTAGACCAGGGCACTTCGTATATAAGGAGTTTTTGTGAGAACTTCGAAAAGGGCTCATTCGATTGAAAATAGAAAGGGCTGATGCCCTTTTTAATAGTCGAAAGCGATTGGAGAGCAACTAATCCCCCTCCCACGCCCACCCTCTCATTTGCCCATTATGTTTAAAAACTAAATGTTGCCTTAAGATAAATCAAAATGCACTGTGTTAATGCTAATTCCCAATAAGGCATCTCAGCAGTATCCCAAGAACGATTGAGGGTATTATGTTCAAACTTTTGGGGCTACTTCTGCTCTTAAAATTTAACCAAATCAAAATAGCGTAAGTGTATCAAAGCTATCAAAGAAAGTAAACAGATTTTTTGCGAATGGTATCAAGTTTTCCAATTCAGGTCAACAAGAGGAGGTATGAAACTAAATTAAACACTACTATTTGTGTGCAGATTTTTAAAACGGAGTATTTTGTTAAAAATTGCTTAAAAATTTTCTCCAGCATACTAACAACAGGCCAAACTATAAAGTCTTGAAAAAACGAAGAGATTTCAAGTATTATTTTCTTTCTCCCTTAAAAGACTATGTCAATATAAAACAAACAGAAACTAGTTTAAAAAAAAAACTTTTTCCAGAAAATAAGTTTTTCAAAGAAAAGTAAAGAACTCCATTTTACAAAAAATGAGCAAAATTAAATCAAATAATCTACCAAGCATGAAACTACCACAAATCAGCATCGATAAATAAAGGGAACTCAAAACGAACAGATATTACAATAAATAACCGAGTCAAACTCAAAACGAGCAGAAATTAACACAAGTTGGGCTCAAAACCCCTATGCCTTCCCAAGGCCAAAACAAAATTTTGAAAAACTTATTTTGTGGAAAGTTTTTTTAATTAATCTCCAAAAAGAGACTGGACCCACTTAACACTAAATCCTTTAAAAATAGATGGACTAATTATTGGCTATTATTTTTCTTCCAAAAAGCTGGATAGCAACTCGTTTTGATTACTTCAATGTCCTATTAAGTATAGGGATAAATATCAATGCAGCCTCTTTTAAGTTATTGACAAATAAGATATATCCAATTAATTTATCCATAGAACCAATTAAATTTTGTTTCCCCTCAACATATGAAAACGCAATAAACTATGAGTTGGACTGATTTGCTATACATCAAATTTAGTTTTTTAACACTTTTTGAGCAATTTAAATTCATTACGGTTTTTGGTGCAAAATATGTAGCTTAGAGTTATTTCAAACTCCCCGTTTTACAATAAAAATAAAACGAGTATACTACTCCTTCGAGGAGAGAAACTCACTGAATGTGCAGTACAATGTAAGACTTTAAGCTTTTCTTTTTATAAAGGCTCATGCATTGAAAAAAGTAATACTTAGAAGGGTTCTAGGCGTTTACCCCCCCCCCCGGGAAGAAGCCCCCCCCCCACCGGAAAAAAATCTCCCGGGAAAAACCTCGGGAAAAAACCCCCCCCCCCCCTTTGGAAATTAAGGCTTTCCAGATTTGAGAATTTTATTTGAGTTTTTTTTCCATAGGGGGAACGAATTTTGGTACTAAAATGCGAGAACACACCAGTTTTATCGTTAGTTTTTTCGGTACTTTAGAAATAGATTTGGGCTATAGCTTTGCATATTAGGGGGGGGGGGTAGAGTATAGCGGTTCTGCATGCAAAATGTGTTTGGTACAATTATTCTGCATATTAGATAGATAGAAAGAGAAATGTATTTTAAAGCCAAATATACGGCCATGGACATAGTAAAATAATATAAACGAAAGGCACAAATAACATAAACTTTGATCAGCGATCATCCTAAAACCCTCAAATGAAACACAACATTAACCAAATAATAGTAGGCTACTTAATACTTGGAAAATCAGTCTTTGAACAAAAAAAAAAAAAAAAACAACCACAAAAAAAAAAAAAAAACTTAAAAAAAAAATTAAATTCAATTTTTTTTTCTTCTTTTTTTTTAGTTAACAAAATTTCCAGATACCTCGCTATTCTTCTGTAATTTTTTAGTGGCCATAAATAGAAGGAATTGTTTTCTGACTTCAAACTGTCCAAATACTCCCCCCCCCCTATGTGCAAACATACAGCCCAAATTATATATCTCCCATCTATTCTGTCACTTGTCTTTGTCTTGTCTCATGCTAAGATGAAAGAAACTAACGAAGAAACCGGTTTGTTCTCGAGTTTTACACAGCGTAAACTTGATTGAGTGGCGCATAATACACAAGTACCAAAATTCCTTCCCCCTACGGAAATAAAAAAAAATCAAATAAAATTCTCAAATTTGGAAAGCCTTATTTGGGGGAGGGAGGGGTTTTCGGGGGGGGGGGGGGGGGAACGCCGGCCGCCAATTAAAAGTATTAGGTAAGAAGCGAGTTGTTTCTCCATATCTTGAAATGACGGATTCATAACCAGCATTACAACTTTTAATAACACAATACTCCTTATCGTAAAAGAACTGCCTTATCTAAGCTGACAAGATACTTAAAGCGATTGATGACTTAGAAATTCAGTTTCAGTTCAATAAGGAGGCAAAACGGGTAAGGAGACTTGTATGATTATAATGTAAACACCAGAATGAGACATTGCCCGTTAATTCTGTAAAGGAAATACAAACCATGCTTATGTACACTGGAGCCAAGAGTCGTAATGTAAGCGTACTTCTCGTTTCTTTTTCTTTCCTCATTTCTTTACAAAAGGTTTCCAGTTTCTACCCCAGAATGTATTGAGTTTCCTGGGTTGATTAATTACAATGCTAATGTTTAATATAGCAATCCAAAATCAAAACAGCGAAAGTGCATATTTTATGAATGATGTTTTTATTTTACCACAATCGGTAATTAAGGAGTATTAGCTCCTTTCCCTTATTTTAGAAATATAGACAGACATTTTCAAACAGTTCGTGGTAACGAACTGTAAGAAAGGAGCGACCCGGCTCAATGGTAACCGAAACTCTAAAAAAGCGGAATTTTGATACCAAAAGATAAATCAAAAGAATCAGAATTCAATGCTGGTTTTAAATATATAAGTTTCATCAAGTTTAGTCCTACCCATCAAAAGTTACGCGCCTGAGAAACTTTGGCTGATTTTAGAAAAAAGGGGGAAAGACCCCCTAAAAGTTATAGAACCTTAATGAAAATCACACCATCGTATTTAGCGTATAAGAGAACCCTACTGTAGAGGTTCCAAATACCTATCTACAAAAATGTGGAATTTTGCATTTTTTGCCAGAAGAAAGATCACGGATGCGTGTTTAGGCTATTTGTCTTTTTTTTTGTTGTTTTTTTCCCAGGGGTGATCGTATCGACCCAGTGGTCCTAGAATATCGTGGAAGGACTCATTGGAACGGATATTAAAAGTTCCAGTGCCCTTTTTAAGTGACCAAAAAAAATGGAGGGCAACAAGGCCCCTCCCACGCTCATTTTTTCCCCAGAGTCACCCGATCAAAATTTTGAGACAGCCATTTTGTTCAGTATGGTCGAAAATATGATAACTATGTCTTTTAGGATGACTTGATCCCCCGAAGTCCCCGGGGGGAGGGCTGAAAGTTATGAACTTTACCCAATGTTAACATATAGGGTTGGTTATTGGGAAGTATACAGACGTTTTCAGGGGGGATTTTTTCTGGTAGGTGGGGGGGGGGGGTCGGGGTTATATGGGAGGATCTTTCCATGCAGGAAGCTTTCATGGAGGAAGGGACACTGCTATGAAGGGGGCGCCGGATTTCCCATCATTATTAAAGAAAAAGATCAGAAATTAAATAAAAAAAACGTTTTTCAACTGAAAGTAAGGAGCTACATCAAAACTTAAAACGAACAGAAAATATTACGTATATGATTGGGTTCACCCCCTAGTCAATACCTCGCTCTTCAAGCCAAAGATTTTTTAGTACTTTCATAAGAGCTATTTATTCTGATTAACGGCCTTTGTGATTAAGGAGTCATTTTTAAAGAATTGGAACAAAATTCGAACTTAAGCTTAAAGAGCAAGGTATTGACTAGGGGACGAACCCCCTGATATACGTATTAAAAATCTATGAATATAGAAGTTCGTTACGTAAGTTAATTCGTAAGTTACGTATATTTATTACTAATAAAAACGTTCGTAAATAAAATTAAACAAGTTTCGAGAAAACCATTTAACCAAATAAAAGTAAAATTAATATACAAATTTTGTTTTAATTATTCATGCACGGTGAGCCAACAACAAAACCTGCATTAATTCAAAAACGTTCAAAAATTAAATAAAAAAAACAAGTTTTTTTTAA
>JAQQPU010003099.1:10425-39385 GCA_029168905.1 Artemia sp. Kazakhstan ARC1039 | reverse complement strand
ATGTTTTTACTTTTATAACTTTAATAAATCAAATAATTTTAACATTTTGATTACTAAATATCAGTATATGTATATTAAACTGACAATGCAAATTCATTTGTATTTTTTCAGTAAAGTGCAAATTTTGTTCTGGCCTTGGGAAGGCATAGGGGTTTTGCGCCCAACTTATGTTAATTTCTGCTCGTTTTGAGTTTCACTCGGTTATTTATTGTAATTTCTGTTCGTTTTGGGTTTCATTTATTTATCGATGCTAATTTGTGGTAGTTTCGAGCTTGGTAGATTATTTGATTTTATTTTTGCTCATTTTTTGTTTAATGGAGTTCTTTACTTTTCTTTGAAAAGCTTATTTTATGGAAAAAGTTTTTTTTAATTAATTTCTATTCGTTTTATATTGACATAGTCTTTTCAGGGAAAAAGAAAATAACGCTTTAAATCTTTTCGTTTTTTAAGACTTCATAGTTTGGCCTGCTATTTGTATGCTGGAGAAAAATTTTCAGCAATTTTTAACAACATACACCATTTTAAAAATCTGGACTTAGTTTCATACCTCCTCTAATTGACCTGAAATGGAAAACTTGATCCATTCGCAAAAAAATCTGTTTACTTTCTTTGATAGCTTGGATACACTTACACTATTTTGATTTGGTTAAATTTTAAGAGCAGAAGTAACCTCCAAAGTTTGAACATAATACCCTCAGTCGTTCTTGGGATACTGCTGAGATGCCTTATTGGGAATTAGCATTATCACAGTGCATTTTGATTTAATCTTAAGGCAACATTTAGTTTTTAAACATAATGGGCCAATGGGAGGGTGGGAGTGGAAGGGGGATTAGTTGCCCTCCAATCACTTTCGACTATTAAAAGGGCATCAACCCTTTCTATTTTCAATGGAATGAGCCGCTTTCGAAGTTCCCACGACAACTCCTTCGATACGAAGTGCCCTGGTCTAAGCACCAACAACAACAAAAAATATTACTAATCACTTTCGACTATTAAAAAGGGCACCAGCCTTTGAATTTCCAATCGAATTAGCCTTTTTTGAAGTTTCTACGACAACGCCTTCTATCAAAACCTTATATGCGCCTAGGGAATAACTTAAAACCCTTGCCCTGAGAGTTGTGGGGGAGTGTCCTTCTCAAAAACATATTTTCTATCTGGAAATCAACTAGCCTACGCTAAACAAAATGGCTATCTAAAAATTTTGATTGGATGTGTTTGGGTGAATGATGGACGTGGGGGNGGACGGCTACTTGTTAAATGATTAAACGGTGTATTGTTTTTTTTTTTTTAATAAAGTTTAATTAAATTCAATTGTTACGGATTGTGGTACCTTAATGACGTATGAATCAAGTGGCTCTCGAACAAATGGTGTCAGGAGTGTAAAATGGGTATTTAGCCTTCTCGATAAAGGTGAGGGGGTTTAAATTGATCCGTAAATGTTTTTTATGTGTATGACTATCCTGCAATCGGGATTTATGCAAAGTTTTCGCTTATCGGTGTATTTTTCGTTGGAGCAATTCGGAAATGAGTAACTTGGTGCTGCTAATTTTATTTTAATTATGAATTAATTAGTGCTACTAGCTATTCACAATTTATTTTAATTTAGTTTTAATTTAATCACAATTTATTTAATTTAGTTATGAATTATTTAGTGCTACCAGCTATTCACAATTTATTTTTAATTTAATCACAATATATTTAATTTAGTTATGAATTAATTTGTGCTACCAGCTATTCACAATTTATTTTAATTTACTTTTAATTTAATCACAATATATTTAATTTAGTTATGAATTAATTTGTGCTACCAGCTATTGACAATTTATTTTAATTTTGTTTTAATTTAATCACAATTTATTTAATTTAGTTATGAATTAATTTGTGGTACCAGCTATTCACAATTTATTTTAATTTAGTTTTAATTTGATTTAACCAATGCATTTTATTGCTTCGAATTATTTTAATTCATTTAATTTTAGTTTAGGTTTATCTATAATTTTAATTAGGCTAAAACTGGTTAAGGCGTGTTCTTTTTTATCATTCTATCTTTGGTCCCACGAGGAGAGAAGGGGGGCGAAGAGTCCTAATCCTTGCTGTGTCTCGAACCCTCTTAGCTATTATTAGAAAATGCCTGTCAAGATTTTACAGAAAAACTAGTGATTAAAAAATTAAGAAGAGAAAAGGAGAAAAAAACTAATAGTAATTAATAGTTTTACAAAAGAAAAATCAAAAACAGGAAAAATACTGCCTATTTTGTTTGGTTATATGCGTTTATTCCTCCGGTGATGACCCCCCCCCCCATAAAATACCCTCCCGCGGAAAATACTCCCCCGGAAAATACCCCCCGCGGAAAATACTCTCCCCCCCGTGGAAAATACCCCCCCATGGAAAGTAGCCTAAGGCTATCCAAATTTGAGAATATTACTTGAGTTTTTTTAATTTCTGTGGGGGGGGGAGGAATTTTGGTACTTGGGTATTATGGGCCACTCATTCAAGCTTACGCTGTGTAAAACTCGAGAACAAACCGGTTTCTTTGTTAGTTTTTTTTTCAGCTTAGCGCGAGACAAGACAAAAACAAGTGACAGAATATATAGGAAATATATTCTTTGGGCTATATATTTGCACATAAGTGGGGGAGGGGTAAATCATTAGACAGTCTGAAGTCAGAAAACAATTCTGTCTAGGTACGTGGCCGCTAAAAAATTACAGAAGAATAGGGAGGTATCTAGAAATTTTGTTAACTAAAAAAAAAAAAAAAAAAAAAAAATCCCAGTATAAAGTAAATGTATTATTTCATTTAAGTGTTCTTTCCAAGTGTTAAGTGTGTGTTTTTTTTTCAATGACCGTATTTCCAAGTATTAAGTACTATTATTAGGTTTATGTCGTGTTTCATTTAAGTGTTTTATGATGACCGCTCATCAAAGTTTGTTATTTTTGCCTTTCATTTATGTTATTTTACTATGTTCATGGCCGTATGTTTGGCTTTAAAATACACTTATCTATGTACATATCTAATATGCAGAATAATTGTACCAAACACATTCTGAACGCAGACTCGTTATACTTTACCCCCCCCCCCCCTCAATGTGCAAATCTATAGCCCAGATTTATTTCTAAAGTAACGAAGAAACTAACAAAAAAACTGGTGTGTTTTCAAATTTTACACAGCGTAAATTTGAGCGAGTGGTGCATAATACACAACTACTAAAATACCGTCCCCCTACGGAAATAAAAAAATAAAAAAACTCAAATGAAATTCTTAAATTTGGAAAGCCTTGTTTTCCCCGGGGGTATTTTCTGGAGGAGGGGTATCTACCGGGAGGATAGTTCTCCGCTGGGGTATATTTTCCACGGCGGGGGGGGGGGGTATTTTTCTGGGGGAGGCTAACGCTGGCCACCATTTTGTTTATATTACTACAAAGATGGACTATAAATGAGAGAATACCCTTAGTTCAGTGGTTCTCAAAATGTTGTAGGTGCACCCCTTGGGGGTAAATTTTTGAGGGGATACGCGGCCGGCCAACATAAAAATAAAACATCCCTTTAACTCTAGGACTGGCACTTTGATTAATATTTAAGCTATAGTTTACTTAGTACCGGTAAATGAGAAGGAGAACCTAAAATGTTTTGTGGGTAAAAAGGGGTACAGTGTCTAAACAAGTTTTAGAACCACTGCCTTGGATGATTATCCAGTACCAAGGAAAAACTGCCAAAAATAAGAACAATATCCACAGAGCAGTCGAGGTTGGGCAAGGTCGTGATCAGTAACTGCGTGATCTTGAAGTATAAGAAATGAAAAGTTGTGGGTGGCATTTGCCCCCACCCAAGAGTTTGGATTTTTTGTATTTTCATTGAAAAATAACCTTAGTTTGGCATTTTCATCCAGAAAGTTGACAAAACAAAAAAAGAAGCCCTCGTTTCTATATTTTGAAAAATACATCTTGCCCTCTTTCAGCATTTTTGTGAGTTTGTACCACTGACACATTCTAAAAGCACGCAATAAATAGACAAATTGTGCGTGAAGTGTAAGAAATTAAAGGAAAATCTTACAAATCTTATAATTTTCGGGTGATGTGGGCCCCCTCTTTGATTTTCTTTTGCTAATTCCTCCCTCTAGATTTAAAAAAATGCATTTCTTTTGTATTTTCATTGAAAAAAGTGGTTTTCGGGTATTCCCACTGGGGAAAAAGATGTCCCCCTAGATTTTGACATAAACTAGCTCCTCCTTTAAATTTCAGTAATATTGACGCCGTTGGTCAGAAATAGTATGCAAAGTCACGAACATATGTTGTAATTCTTCAGTGCATGTGTCTCGTTCGAGGTTTTCGCTCACTTATGAGCATCCGTATGCTCATAAATTATCTTTGAGTTAATCAGCGTTGGGAATTTTGATATTCCAGTAACTTTTTCCGCTCAGTTTCCAAGTCACTCCCATTTCCGCTTGTTTCCTAATGTATGCCGCTTATTTATGAATTCAGTTCCTTTTGCAATTTTTGTCAGCAATTCTTTGAAATCTGTTAATTCCTGTGATTTTTCTTGCCCAATTTCTGCCAACCTAATTCAGGAACACCAGTATTTGGAGGGGGAATTGCCCCCCTCCGATTTTAAAAATCACTTTTTTGTATGTGCATTAAAAAAAAAGAAATCCCTGCTCTCCCCCTCACACCTCCTCGAATTTATGCCCTGCTCATTTTTGCTTCTTAACTCGTAAAAGCCACTTTTTGATTTCTTCTATTCTTTTTGGACAGTTCCATTGTCTGAAGTTGCTGATAAGAATTTACAGTTGGGGGTAGGGCTTGGCTAGTTTTGGCAGGTTGCGTTTTTACAGTTTTTCCAGTTCATTTTAAAATTCTCTTAAAGATGGAAAATGACATAGTCAAGTACAATAATTCTTTAACATGTGTTTTTTTTTAGAAATTTAAGGTGAAATACTAATTTATCCCATTTTGGAAGATTCTCAATAAGTCAAATAAAAGAAAAAGGACAGAAAAATACTTGTTTTTTTATCTTTTTGTAACGCACTCTGAAAATAGTTTAGCTGAAGGCTGGATTTAACCCCTCGTGGCTAAATAGTCACAATTCTTGAACGTTTTTTTAAGCATGGAAAATGACGTAATCGTATGCAATAATTGTAGAATAAGGGTTTTATAAAGATGGAAGGTGAAATACTATGTTGCCCTATTTTGGAAGATTCTTACTAAGTTGGGCACAAGAAAAGTTTATTCGTGCTTTTTCGTGTTTGCTAAATAGCTGTTTCAACTGCTCCCATAGGCAGCGTGCCGGCTGAGGGGGAAATCGCAACTCCCCTCCCTAATTTATGTTTTGAAAAATTCCTCGTTTTGGGGTATTTTCATTTAAAATAGTTATTTTTGTGTATTTTCACTGAAAAAAAATGATACCTATGTCTTATAATCACCACACCCAAGAGATGAAGTTAGGTTAATCCTAATGAATAATCGTACTTTGTGATATGCAGAATAATTGTAGCTACCACATTTTGAATGCAGATCCGCTATAATTTACCCCCCCCCCCAAACACATCTAATGTACAAATATATAGCCCAAATTATATATTTTCCAGCTATTCTCACAACGTGTCTCTCTTCTTTCTACCCATGTACCTGTAAATTGATTCAACTGTGACTAAACAAAAACTGGAAAAACAAGTCATTGGTGGAAAATGAATTAAAATATATAATTTGGGCCATATATTTGCACATTAGGGAGGAGGAATAAAATATAGTGGGTCTGCATGCAAAATGCGTTAGCTCCGACTATTCTGCGTATTATAAGTTTATTTTTGCCCGCTGAAAGCTCCTGGCTCAGATGGGCTTCAACCTGAACATCTAATGTATGGTACCGAAAAGCTAGTTGAGCATATTGCGCTTGTCTTCCAGGCTTGTATTAGCCCCCAACACCCTATTGTGCTTCCTGGCTGAAGGGCCTTGAAACGGATATCAGCACCGCCGGTTTGGACCTTAAGCGTCTAGTGCCGTCATACTTACTTTTTTTTACTTACTCACTTACTTGTATTGCCCAGCAATACATACCCACTGCTTTATATAAGGGTATCTTGTTTTGTGTTCATAAAGAGACTAAGGATCATCAGTAGTCTTGTGATTCCGTTCGTCTGATCACAGTTCGCTCAGTCATCACGAAACTCTTTGAAAAGACAATTCTACTAAAAATTTCGGATAGGTGTGATCATGGTGATTATCAGTTTGGTTTTCGTGGGGGCCTTGGCGTCGGAAACGGTCATGCCGTCTTCGTGTGTAAAGAAAAATCAACTTCTAAACAAGGAAAATAGATAATATAAAATTAATCCAAACAGAACTGATAAATAATATTAAATGGCTGAAGATTAAGTAAACGGTTTAAACTTTTCTTAAACGTATCCCACTCAATTTACTACATCTAAAGGGTCAGGAATACAATATTTTTGCAAAATTAAACTATTCCTGTAATACAGCGGGAATCTTAATAAAAACTTGAGATAGCGACAAAACCCCGATCGAACCTTTAACTGCTCCGTTTTAGACAGCGAATCCCAAAGTGGTGAAATACGTATAGAGCGCGTGAGGGAGAGCTAGAGCACTATATAGTTTAGCAAGTACACGCTTACTATAACTATACTTCAGTGCAGCAACTTTGGCATAGCTGGCGTGGAAATCTGATATGGTATGTTCAACGGTAAGAATACGAGTACACGCTTATCTGGACCATAAACCAGGCTAAGGTATTTCAGTGAAGAAGACTATAATACATTAACCTGCTACAATAAAAGAAAAAGAAGATATAGCCTTACCTCGGGCGTTATAGGTGAGAAATTCAGTCTTAGCGGCATTAACATTAATTCCTAGGAACTTATAACTAGAAATCAAAGAATCAAGGTTTACCTGTAAAGCAGATTATGAAAGATATGAAAAATAAAGATTATGAAGTAAGAATTGTTTCATTAGGATTAATCTTACTCTCCACCTAGATTTTGAAAAATACATTTAGCTTCCCCGCTACTTTCCCTCTTCTACATTTGCGTGAATTGACGCCACTGATCTAGAAAGATATGCAAGACTTATTTTTTTTTCTGTGTGTTCTCGTTTCTTATAATAGTTTTATATCCGCCTGTTGCCGTATTATTTTTTCTTCTACTTTCTCTGCCAACAACATCTGGTTCATTTCTAGGAGAACCGAATAAATGGGACAGCAGAAAATATAGAAGAAGAGGTCAAAGTGTTACAGTGTGACCGAGAGAGAGCGGAAAAAGAATTGAGTCAAATTCGAGATGAGCTGTCGCGAATTGAATGCCAAATTACAGCCAACACTGAGCAAATAAGGTATTTTCCGCTTTTTGTCATTGCTCATCTAGGTTTGTATATTACGCCTAGAAGTCTAAATAGGGAATTTAAAAATCTCCAACTTGAACGAGCATGTGGTGTGTCCATGGAGCTGGATAAGAGAGGGAGTGGGGTCTTCGGTAGATTGTTTCAAACGACGGGATGAAATAATCTCACAAGGAACAATCATAAAAATATAACCAAGTAGTTTGAGCTGTGATAATTGAACTTTTCTACCTAGGGAAGGGTGGATCCCTAGTAACAAGTGTCTCAAACACTGTCTTCAGAAACTATATGTGTGTCACCATTAGCACGGTTATTCCCTGCTCATTCATGTAGCTGCGTTTTGTTGAAATGTAGCTTACAGGCTTATTTATGATAGTCAAGTCTACTTGGCAGCAAACCTCTATACTTCCCAATTAAATGTTTGATCTTCTACACCTGGTTTTATTTTTCTCTTTTTATCAGGTTTCACAGCACCCTCATCTGACGAAATGCCGCTAGTCCTAGCAATTAATGTACATTGCGCTTTCCCTTAAAAATAGTTCGTGGCAAATTACTGACAGTGAGGAGTGACACGGGCAAATAGTTACCATGGCTGTTTATGCTGATTAAAATATATAAAATCTTACCCTTCAATAGTTAGGAGCCTGAGAACATGTTTCTGGTTTAGAAAATAGGAGAAAAACTCCCCCTAGAAACGCAAGTGATAATTATTAAAATCTCACCATCAGATTTAGTAGCCTATATCAGAGAATCTTATTGTAGAGGTTTCAAGCTCCTATCTACAAATATGTAGAATTTTGAATCTTTAAGAAAGGCTGCTGATTTTTTTCTAGGGTTGATCTTATGGAACCAATGGTTCAAAAAATTTGAGAAAGGCTCATTCGAATGTAAATCAAAGTGTTCTTTTTAAGTGTCTAAAGAGATTGTATAGGAAAGTACCGTTCTTGCTATTTTGTGACACAAAACTTGAAAATTACGAGGTAGGTAATCGATTTGAAATCGATTACCCAAACTCTTGTTTGTAGTTCTTTTTATTCGATTCAAACTTGATTTGCTTATTCAATTTAAGTTTCACTCGTTTTAAGATTTATTTATTCATTTACATTAATATATATTGTATGTTTGTTCGCATTGATTGTTTATTTAATTTCTGTTCGTTTTAAGTTTCATTTATTCTTTAATAGTAATTTCTGGTCGTTTTGAGTTTGAATTTTAACAGGTATTTTTATCTCCTGAGCTTAAGTTTAAAATGGCCTTTACTTTTCTTTGAAAAACTTATTTTTCGGACAGTTTTTTTTAATTAATATAAAATAAACGGCTAATATAGACATTTATTTTGAAACTTCATTTAACAATATAAGTAAGTTTATTTATAACCCGCAGTATAAAATAAATGTGGCGTAAAAAAAAGAAGAAAAACAAAATAATATAATCCACAAGGAAATAATAAGGAAATCCATAGAATCGCTAATCTGGAAAAAATAAGTGAGGGGGTCGCTGGCACAAATCTTCCTTGGAGTATTGGTCCTCAGATCCTTAATCCACTAGGAAATAATATGGAAATCCATATAATCACTAAACTGGAAAAGATAAATGAGGGAGTCACTGGCACAAAACTTCCTTTGGGTATTGGTCGTCTAATCCTCAGCGATGATGTCAAGCAGCACTAGAGGGTCGATAAGTCCAAAATGAGAAATAATCTTGTGATTTCTGTACCACCTTGGTAAATATAGCAGGAATTTACAATATGTAAAATAGCCTCTCCTTAGCTGAAGACGGTCTTTTTTGCGCATTAGAGGCTGAAACATGGAAAGAAAAAGAAATGTAGGAGAACAAAAACTATGGCAAAGTTTACATAAGCCTGGGTGACTGTACCTCCCTCTATTAGGTGATGTTTTACCATATGAGAGGCGAATACACTGCAGAGCACTAGTAACCAGAGACTAGCATGTAGTCGAAAGTGTATCAGAAAAAGTAATCCCAAGCCATTTCAACTTTGAGACAAACTTGAGTAGCATTGTATCCACATGTAAAGAAGGAGCAGGGTTAGAAATATTAAAACACAGAAACTCGTATTTTGAAGCATTTACAGAAAGTCCAATCCTACTCAAAGCATTAATCAGAACATTTAGATTCTTTGTGAGGCCTGACCTAGTATGACTAAGTAGCAGGACATCATCAGCATAGGCAATGTGACTAATAGTAACATTTTCTAAAAACACAGTAGGAGACAACATTCGCAAACAGTCCGCAAGCACAGTTTTAAAAATATATGGAGATAGCACACCACCTTGCCTGACTCCATTCTTTACTGAGATAGGCTCAGATATATCAGACATCCATTTTAACCAAACCAACGAATTGGAATATCAATAATGAAGAACTTACGGCGGAAGAATTAACTCATGTTTTGACTAAGCAATGAAGCGCTTGCGAATGTAGAACGTTGTCAAAAGTCAACCGAGCGAAAATAAAGTGGCCTTTTTTGCATTTTTGCCGATACTAGCAACTTACCTAGTATATGATGAACTTGAGAACAACCAAAAAACCGGCTCTGAACCCAAGTTGATAATCAGAAAAATCACATTTACTCAAAATTTCAGGCAATACGTCATACTCGAACAGCTTGCTCATGAAGCAGGACACTGTAATTGGTCGATAACTGGAACATAATCTGCGTCCTTTCCCTTTTTCAAAACTGACGTTACGATTCCCGAAAGAAAACTATCTGGGGCTAACGACTGAGCTAAACACATCTGGAATAGGGGCTGAATGTGGGTTAACAATAATGGACACTTAGTGGTGAAGTGATTGTAACACAGACCATCCATATCAGGAACACTTGATTTATTAACCCTCTTTAAAGCCCAATAGATATCACCCCTAGATATTATCAATTTATAGACTTGCTGAAGAACTTGAGGAATAGTAGTATGCAATAAGTAAGAAAACATGGACTAGATAGAATGATTAAATGTAGAAAAAAACGAGTAAAATGAGCAACACAATCACTGATTTTGATAATCGAAACGGTAGCAGGTACACACTTGCTGCTATTAATTACCTTGGACCAAGATTTCCGATCTGAGGGGCCATCCAGAGCATCCAGGCAGACTTGACGAAGCAGATCTAAACTGACGTTTCGAATTTTGCTTAATTTTAAATACTTCGCTAGACTTGGGTCGATCACAAGCAAACCAAAGGCGAAGCCAAAACTTCGCGCGTTGTTTTGCTTTTTTCACTTCTAGGCACACATTCCCCAACGGTTTTCTGGTGCCAAATCTAACACGTTCAACAGGAACTGAAGCTGAAGCAGCTGACTTCAAACAATGCACGAGCTGGTAATAGTAACAATTTAAATCAATTTTAGCTGTCGGTGACCTTACAAAGGTTTGTAAAAGGTGAAAAGGCACTCTTAGGCTTGACAATAATGAGCAAAGAACATACAAATAAACTTCAGAATTTACTCGTTTCCAATTTGGCTTATCAAACCATTTATTATTGTAAGAAAAACGGTCATAAGCCAGTAGAGCAGGCGACTCAATTTCACAAGTTAAAGGCAAGTGATCATCCTCAATTTTATCATCCAAAACAATGACAGGAGAAATCACGAGTGATCCATTTGAAACTATAATATGATCGGGCTTTGATGTAGCCCTTGATCATATTCTTGATCATGTTTGTGATATGCTTGTAATTACAAAGAAGAAGAAGAAGAAAAAACGAAGCTGCAAATAAACTTCAGAATTTACTCGTTTCCAATTTGGCTTATAAAACCATTTGGCTTATCAGACAATTTGCTTGGGATTTCAACAGCAACAGCAACCTTATAAGAAAATTAAAATACATTTTCTTGTGAATTATTATCGCTTCTAATCAGCAGTTGTACCAAACCAATCCTGCTCAACTCATCCTCAGGGATATACTGTGGTGTTTCTCCTCCCCATAGTATAGTGCAGACGGTTTGATATCATTCTATTTTCCCTTCTTGTTTTAGTTTTTTTTTAAAGCTTTTTCCAATAGGCAATGTTAAGAAGTCCTCCAAAAAAAAGTCCCACCAGATCCCAAATCAAATTCCAGTGAAAGTGCCATAGTGAAAGATACCCATCTTGGCTGGTCAAGCACACTATCCCAAAGTTCAAATGATAGCTCCAATTCGGAGAATAGGACAATGATAAGTGTAGGGGCTAATGTAACCATAAATGATGATAATGGGTTTCAAGAGGTCCTCTCTAGAAGCTCTAAAAAAAGGAAAAAAATCTCCCCAATCAAAAGCATTTTCCCTCTCCGTGCCCAAGATCCTCCCTCCAAAAACTTAGGAATTTACCTTAAAATTACTCCTACTACCCCCTTTGAAATAAAAATGATCATTGCAATAAGAGGTGCAATTTTTAAATTGCTAAAATCAATGTTCTCTCTTAATATTAACCGTGATGGATCTCTGCTAAATGCTGTAGAAGATCAGAAATCAGCAGATACAATAATTAACCTAAAATCCCTTCTGAATACCCCAATTATTGCATCTAATTGGAACCGAAAACAATCACCAACAAAAATAGTAGTTTAAAATGTTCCCCCAGAGATATCCACTCAGGAGTTAAAAGAAGGCCTCTCAGATAGGGCTGGAAACATAATCCCAGTTGAGAATGTTACCCAACTTGGCAAACCTATGGCCTAAAAACTAGTAGATCCTTCTTATTCACACTGAAGGAAAAAATTAATATCCCAGAAAAATTATTCCTATTTGGGCAAATCAAACCACACAAGGAATACAAACCTAAGCCTATCCCATGTCAGAAGTGTCACAAACTGGGACACACTACAAACAAATGCAATGCAATTCTCCGTGAGTGTAGTAATTGTAAAGCTTTCCATCCTGAAGAGCTGACAACTTGCAACAACACTCAGCCTACATGCATCAATTGCAAAGGCCCACATGAATCTACAAATAAATCATTATGCCCTGCATACAAGAAAAGAGCTCTAACACTCCAAATATCAACAGAAAAGGCCATCCCATACCCCTTAGCAGCAATGGAAGCAAATGCTGCCCAACAATACCAAATAAAGCCTGTAATGAAACCAACCAAAACCCCCAAGTCAAACGCCCCCTATGCATCAAGCACCCCATATAAAACACCATCTTCTAAGCCCCCTAGCTCAAATCCCTATCAGAAGGAATTACCAAGCCAACAAGCCTCCTTGTCCGGTGATATGAGGTCAGCCTGCTCCTCCCTCCCAAGAAGAAACAAACCAGAAACACTACCAGGAATCAATCCCCTAACCGACAAACAGGATGAACAACCAAAAATGCAATCCCCAAATATATGCTTATTCATTCTAAACTGTAATGCAGTTCAGGCCATGAACATACATCAACTACAGAAAACAAAAATCATTGCAGAATTGGCAAAAATCTACATCCCAGATGATATGCTCATTCAAGCAAAAAAAGATCTTGCTTTACTTTTAACAAAGCTGAACATTGATACACAGTCATATGAAGAATAAGTCAACAACAAAACATATATCAATACTCCAATGGAATGTAAGATCACTCTCAGAAAATAAGCTAAATGAACTAATATCTTTTATGAATAATAATTCCATTAATATTGCTTGCCTCCAGGAAACTCATTTAACCCAAAATCAACAAATTAAGTCTCTGGGATATACTATCCTCAGAAAGGATAGATCTTCAGAGAGAAAAGGAGGTGGGGTAGCTTTATTAGTTAAAATAATATAAAATTTTGTGGCATCAATTTTCCAGATTTTGCAAATGATGTTGATGTAATTGGTATCAGTGTTTGGCTGAATAATTTAAAAATCTACATAATAAGCTTTTATAACCCTAATGGCCAAACTGCAGATGCCAAGGATTTCTTTAATTATATAAATAATTCTAATATGTTAAAAAATATCTTTATTTGTGGAGATTTCAATGCCCACAGCCTTTTGTGGAGGAATAAAACAGCAAATAAAGCTGGTAAATTCTTTGAACATATGACTTGAAATAATAATGAATTAGCTGTTGCTACCCCTCCAAACCTGAATACATATTTCAACCCCAAAAGTGGCAGATTCTCCACAATTGACCTACAAATTGTGTCATTAAATTTTTTGAACAAAATTTACATAAATAAAATTGATAGTCTATGTACTGACCACTTTGCTATAGTTTGCTCCCTAAATGAACCTGCTGAAACTTTATCTCATACCTCCAAATATATCAACACTAAAGCAAATTGGTCTATGTTCCAAAATAAGCTAAATGATGAAATTACAAGTTTCACCCAAAGTTCATGCATTTCTAACACAACAGTTGACACACATGCTGAAGCCTTGATATCTTTACTAATAAATACAGCTAATCATGCTATCCTCAGGACAACACCTAAGAAAACATTCCCTAAACAAATTCCTAAAGCATGGTGGACAAATGAGTGCCTAAATAAATGGAGGATAAAAAAGGCAGCTAGGACAGAATTCATAAAAAAAAACATCACCTACTACATATTTTAAAAAATTACAAGCAGAATCTAATCTAAAAAGGTCTATAATAGATGCTAAATATAAATACTGGAATAATTTTGCAAATAATCTCTCCAGAGAAACACATGAGCCAATTATACATAAAGGCATAAGCCACATCTGTGGGAAAAAGACTTCCCCCAACCCACTCCTGTATGAGCTTACACATAATAATACCCATTATGACAATGATAATGAAAAAGCTAAGCTATTTGCAACTCTATTTGTTAATAAGCTAACATCAAATAATCAAAGCAAACTGTCCACAATTCCTATGAACCCAAGTTACCAACCACGCCCAGGATCCGAGTACATAACTAATCCATTTTCAATCCAGGAATTGAATAATGCAATACATCATATTAGGACCAAAACTAGCGGCAGCTATGACAATATACACCCCACATGGATAAAGAATCTCACACCTTCATACAAACAAGAACTGCTAAATTGTTATAATCACGCTTGGGCATCTTCTAGGTTCCCCAATATATGGAAATGTTCGTCCCTCCTACCAATCCTAAAGAAAAATAAACCAAAGGATAACCCTGAGTCTTATAGGCCCATAATGATTACTCCTGTGATGGGGAAAATAATGGAGAAAATGATCTATCACAGACTCCTCTGGTTTTTTGAAAAAAATAATATTATCCCTCACACTCAAACTGAATTCAGGAAACATCACTCCTCAACAGATGCTTTCATTTTGCTAACAAATGCAATAAATGAATCTCTCAAAAAATAATGTCCTAGTTGCAGCTTTCCTAGATTTTGAAGGGGCATATGATAATGTGAACCACCAAATCCTTTTAAACAAACTTGCAAACCTTGGAGTACCCCTAAGCTAGTATCTTTTATTAAATCCTTCATATCGTTTGTGTTGGTTCAGCCTCTTCACCCCAAAAGACAATAACCAAAGGCCTACCTCAGGGAGCAGTCCTCAGTTGCCTCCTATTTTCCCTATGTCTCTGGGACATGAACCTACCCCACACGAATCTACAATATGCTGATGATCTGGTTTTATGGTCATCTGGCAACACCTTTCAGATAGCACAGTCAAATCTGCAAAAGTTACTATTCCAGTTTGAAAAATTCTCTCAACGTTCAGATTTACCCATTCCACCCACCAAGTCAAAAATAATCCAATTTCACCGGAAGCGAAACCATGTTAATGCAAAACTAACTCTAAATAAAACAACTATTCCAGAAGATAATCATATTAATCACCTAGGTCTCATGCTTGACCAAAAACTTAATTTCCACCTCCACATTTCACACACAATAAAAAAATGCTATAGAAAAACAAATATACTAAAAAGACTTCTTTCCACACCCTGGGGATGTAAGGAGAAAACCTTACTCCAGTTTTATAAATCACATATAAGACCCCATATTGACAATGGGCTCATCGTCTATGGTGCATGTGCAAAGACCCAGATGCAAAAAAATTGAAACAACACAAAATGATATAATACGTCTCATATTTGGTCTTAGGAAACCCACAAGCACCAAGTTTCCGCTTATGGAGAGTGGATTAACAACAATAAGGGAGAGACGTAGGTTTCTCTTGACAAAACATCTTACAAAAATTGAATCAAATAGCTCACATGCATTACATAATTGGTTAAGAAATCCAGCCATGTATAGAGGCATTGCAGATGAGTATGCCAATATTCAGAAGAAGTTCCCCATACCAGCAAAGTCTATTGCACCCACTTTCCCCCGATCCCCCCCATGGAATTGGTCAAGTCCCATTATAAATAATGAATTCTCAAAGTGGAATAAAGATTTAAACCCCATTGCTTTTGTCCAGAAAAAATTGCAGAACTTAATACAATTACCTATAAAAATCACTTCCAAATATTTGTTGATGGGTCAAAAATGAATGAGAAGGTTGCAAGTGGTGTTTTCCTTCCTCACCCGAAAATTGCAATAGGCGAGAGATTATATGATAATTTATCTATAATGTCTGCTGAGTTAAATGCCATAATCATGGCATTAGAACACCTTAAGGAAAACCAACCTTTGATTGCAAATTCAAATAATATTATCATATATTCCGACTCTATCAAGCCTTGAGTTGCTGGCCTCAGCTCCTCAATATGTTGGACATTGACACTTATCATTGTCTCAGTATTATTGATAATCTTGCTTCAAATGGCATAAAAACTTATTTTCAGTACATTCCTAGCCACTCTGGCATAAGTGGTAATCATCAGGTTGATGAAATAGCAAAAAATGCTATAAATATTGACCAGCCAAGTGGGAGACCAATCCCTACTAGAGGTATTTACCGATGTAGGCTATCAGGTATTAATTTTAATAGGATTAATCCTATCCTTTCCCCCTTTCCTAATAAGTGTCTTTCTAAAATTTATCATAGAATTCGTTCTGGAACAAGTGGACTAAATTTCCTTGCATTCTCATATAAGTTTTCTAATTCAAGTGGTTCAATTCCCCTGTCCCCGCTTTGCAGGCATTGTAATATGAATAATGAAACAATTGACCATTGCCTATTTGAATGTAATATGCTGACGTCTGCACAACATATCTTGCTTTGTAAACTGTTAAAATGCTTCAAACACCACAAAATCTCACTATCAGCCAAGATCCTAGCCAACTATGCCTGCACACAGAGCACAGAAATCGAAATCTATCATCTTATATTTGAACTCCTTAAGTCAAAAGATCTACTGAAAGATATCTGAGAATATCTAATAAATAAGAGACAACCAAGACAGTAGCTCTGTAGCCCACAGAGTGAAGCAAAAAGAAGAGGGCTAAATAGTACCAACTGAATAGCCCGCCTGCTGTGAATTAGAAGAAGAAGAACTATTAAAAGTAAGTCAATCTACATCCAGTGAATAAAACAAAGTTGATCCACTTGATATTTGATAAAAAAATTATGCACAGTGATATTAATTACACATCAGCTATTATCCTGGAAAGCCGCAGAGTCATTGTTTAAGTGGGGAGAGTTAGATCTGAGCCTGATTTCTCAAAAAGTGCATTTGCATGCCCAAATTTTCAAACTTCCCACTAGCCCTCAGATAAATATAGAAGAGAGTCTGGGAAGGTATAGCGGCTATATTCTCCCCCTAGTTCTTGAGAAATGCCTTATTTCGGGGTATTTTTTATTGAAAAATGCCGTTTTTGTATCTTCATTGAAACATGTGAGAAAAGATAAATGTGCCACCTCCTAGCTAATCTTCTGCCATTCATTTTCTTTTATGCATTCGACCGCTTAACTCACTTGTTGCTACATATAAGAAATTAGGTACAACAAAATTCTAAGTTTTCATACTACCAATCTTAAGACGCTAACAATCAATTTACAACTGTTAATATATTCAATTTAACACCAGAGTTAGGGTTTTATAAGGGTGACATCTTGGTTAGGCCTGGGTATGATTAATTTAAAAAAAACAAAGTTTTTCCGAGGGAAGTAAAGAGCGAAGTTGAAACTTAAAACGGACAAAAATTATTACTTCACAGCCTATTTAATATATACTAATGTAACTAGTACAAATAAACCAACTAATTATGTTTCCCTATTCTTTTATGATTATACAAAACTAGCGCTTTACTGAAAACACAAAATAATATAGGAGTTTTGGTACAGTAAAAGCAAAACCAATTAAGGACACCTTTTATAGAATCAAAATATTATCAATCCCTTTTAGGATCAATCCCTTTTAAGATAAAGCAACAATCCATTTTAGGATTTTCTTTATTTTTTTACGTTTAATTGGGTATCACTTCTGCACAATGGCTCAGTTCAATGACTGGCTCTCGTTTTGGTTCTTAAAGGACATGTCATGATTAGTTTGTACACAAGTTCAAATTAAGGCCATCTTCATAGTATTAGGACTATAGACTAGCTTTAGAATTTGTATCATCTTGAAATTCACTCTTGAATAGAGAGAAATAATCGGATTTTCAGAGTTCATATTCTGTCTTATTTGATCTTCATTTCAAGTGATACTAAAGCATATTTCTTACAATTTAAGGCTGTATATTACCCACTATTGGTATTATAGCTGGTGAGAGCAAAATGCTGCTTGATAAATCGATCCAATATTTCTGTATGCTGTTCAATTACTTCGCGGCTATCAAAAAATATTTAGTTTTATGCTAATGTTTTTAAGATAATTTTAATTGTATACTGAAAGTTATTAATGTACAACTGGTGTAAGACTATGAAAAGCTTTATAGATTCGTTTACTGTTGTCAGGCTACATACTCACTTTTGACTCTTAAATCAATAATTCTGTTTTTTTATGCTTGACTTTTCTGTTTTCAGTAAAGCGCTAGTTTTGTATAATCATAAAAGCATAGGGAAAAACAATTAGTTGGTTTATTTGTACTGGTTATATTAATATATATTAAATAGGCTGTGAAGTAATAATTTTTGTCCGTTTTAAGTTTCAACTTCGCTCTTTACTTCCCTCGGAAAAGCTTTGTTTTTTTAATTTAATCTTTGTTCGTTTTTGATTAAAATTTAATGCAGAAACAACGCTGCCATGATCTTTTTTATTTATACGGAATAATGTATGCTCGTTTTAAGTTTTAATGTCACTTCTTAGTTTCAGTTGAAAACTTATTTTTAATATAATTTCTAATTATCACCGATCTAGGAGAGATAAGACAGCTCTAAAAAATATGCAAACAACCTTGACAGCTAAGAAAAATTTTAGTCTATAACAGAATGTTCACTATCCATACTTCACAAAACAATACGTGTTTTTCAGGAACGTTTGTTTTTCGATGAGCAAAAAGCTGTTTTTACTCGGCCGACTTCGACTGAAAAAGCCATAATGAAGACAGGGCTTTATAAATCACCTACTGACTAGCAGAAACTAGAAGGCTTCTGAAACAAAAGAAAGCTGTTTAAGGGCTCATTTAAAAGCTTATATTTATACTTAATCGCTTTTTATAAATTTGACTTGATACCACATTCCCACGAAGTGCATTTTTGGTTGTTTCCCCAACTTTTTTAAATGAAACAAGTGCCTTTTCAAATGAAATGACCAAAAAAGGTGATTTCAAAACCTAGGCAAGAGCAAAAACTAAGGGGGCTAGGACGTCCCTTCCCCTCAATTACCGCCGTTAGAACTAGCACACAGACTTCATCACAGAGTGAAGTTTGAAGGTTCAATTCAAAACTGTTGATCAATCAAGCTTAATTTTCGGTAGATGTATAGTTGAAAAGTTTTTAGTTTTAGTTAATTTGCTTTCGCAATAATCTTTTACTTTTAATATGACTAGTTGATGTATGAAACTTACTAAGAGAGTCTGGATGGGAGTATATGTGAGGGGATCTTATAAGCCTCCAGTTAAGGGCTTTGCACCATAATTATTGCAGTGGTACAGTTTTATGCTTCCAAACTATTCCACTTAAGAAGTAGTACCAAAAGTGCCGTTTTTAGTGCTACATGGCACTTTTGGATGGTAAAATTGATAAAAAGCACGTAGATATGAGTTTATAGGTTTAAGATCTGCCTTCCCGGGATATGCCTTAAAAATGAGTGCCATTAAACATCACTTTTTAAAGTTCTGCTAGCCCAATAGCCCCACACTGTAAAAAAAATTGTTTGAGATTCAACAAAAACTATTTGTAATGTTTATCAACAACAAAATTTGAATTTCAACAGCTAAAATTTAATTTTGGAGACCATTTTGGAATTCCATGGTCATTATTGAATTTCCAATTTGTTGAGAAACAAAAATGTTGAATTCCCATACCCGAATTGAATTTCCAGTTTGTTGAAAAAACAACATGTTGGATTTTAAGATCCTTATTGGATTTCCATCTTGTTTGCTGGATTTCCCGTTCTTTTATTGGATTTCCAACACTAGCGTTGTTCAATTTCCTAGGTCTACAGTGTAATATCTGGTTCTCAGGATTCAGTTACCCTTTCTTCTTTCTGAAGCATCAATAAATTAAAAAAAAATAATCTCATTTATTTTACAAAAACATAAAATTACAACAAAAAATTTCTCCCTGATAATATGACACCTCTTAACGGCTGCATTTTTTCATGGTGGAAATCAGTAAATATATGGCGTAGTAGCAGGCCGACAGAAGACACTTGAGTAAGAAATATCTTCCAATCAGGGAAATAGTGACACTCGGACCTGAAGTGAAGATTAAATCAAATCGAGGCAAATAAAAGAAAGACTTCCCCCCTTTTTTCTACCTCCTGAGGTAAACGGTTGCAATAATAATTCCACGGGTTCTGTCCTTTCTGAATACCTTCAACTTACTCATCAGATCTCATCAAATCTCTTGTTCGCCGCCTCATAAAATCTGTGTGTTATAAAATTGAAACCTTGTAAAATAGATCTTCTGCTTAGATGAAGTACAGCAAAATTGTTTTCAGCTTCACAACTTTGCTCAATCCCAATTTATAAGGTTTTAAAAATATGCAAATACATTTTCTAAATTTTGAAGAAAAAAAAACATTGATATGGCTTAAAATTTTAATCAAATAACAGGAATTGCATTTTTTGAACTAAACCTTGAGAAAAAGAAACTGGTAACCGAAAATTAAGGTAAAATGTTGTTTTGTCAAAATTTCAATAAGTATAGACCTGTCATGTAGGCAAATTTAAGGACCCTCTAGAGGGAGAAGGAGTGGAGGTAGGTACTTCAAAATACCTTCCCGAGACATACTTTGATACTTATGTACTATCTGGAACACATGCGCTATATTATATAGGGAAGATGCGTGTTTCTTTCAATAGAGAAATGGATTGTAAAGCGTGGTTTGTTATTGGGTTTACAATATTTATACTATTGTTTTATGGGGTTTAGGGGAAAAAAAGGCAACTAGGTTTGGTTAGGTTAGGTATTTAATATATTCTATGCTTTACAAACCCCCCCCCCACCCCTAGTGTGCAAATATATAGCCGAAATTTGATTCTAAACTATTATATTTTTATCCTATTTTGTTTACTTCATTAGCATCAACCACTTCATTTTTTGCGTATTACAGATAGTACATAAGTACCCATATTTTAGCCTGTAGAACCATTCCTGAAAGTTTCATCTTCCTAACCTAACCCCTTTCCAAGATAGCCAAAAGTAGCTAAAGTAGAATTAGTACTGTTCTATTAGCTGTAAGCCACGCAAGATAGATGATAAAAGAAACTAGTCAAACAGATTCTCTCAACGGAGAATTGGATTGCAAACAGTGGCTCATAACTGCGTTTACAACATTTAAACCCCCCTAATTTGCAAATATATAACCGAATTTTTTTTCTAAACTATTACATTTTTATCCTATTTTGTTTTATTTCATTAGCATTAACCGAACTTCACTTCTTGCATGGTTTACAGGTAATAGAATAGTACGGTACCGTAGAATTTTACCAAATTTTTTTTTATTTATAAAAATGTACTATCTTAAACATTTTGGGAAACATAAGACACAAGTTATCAATATTAATAAACTAAACTGAATACTTACCATCACAATCAGAATGTCTTCTCTCTCTGATCTGAATGCCCCCTAGGTAAAATCGTCGCTTCGTTGTTTGAAGGTCTTAACATTAAATCTTCTTCTGTATTATACGTTTGTAGGTAGTTGAAGAAGATGGTTTTTTTTTGTCAAATTGATCTTAAATCATAACATTTGAAAACAAAATAAGAGACAAATTAGGTCTTGAGAGGAGGTTTAGTTGCCCTCCAATCTTTACGGTCTCTTAAAAAGGACACTAGAACAAAAAAAACAACAAATAGAAACGCATCCGTGATCAGTCTTCTGGCAAAAACATAAATTCCACATTTGTGCAGATAGGAGATCATAACCCCCACAATAACATTTTCTGATACGCTGAATCTGAAGGTTTGATTTACATTATGATATATTGACTTTTTGGGGGGGTGTTTCTCCCTTTTTAGAAAATCAGGCTCCCTGTTTTCAAAATCCCTTTTTCTTCTGAGGCTTGGAGCCTCTGGTGGGTAGATGTTAAACGTAATGAAATTTTTATATTTGCAATCTGCATAAAAACCTAATTCTTATCAATTGTTATCAAAATTCCATTTTTGAGTTTCGGTTACAATTGAGCTGAGTCACTCCTTAATTACAGTTTAACACTATGAACTGTTTGATAAAACTTATTGAGCTAACGTCCTATTTTTTAATTAATCCTGTAGAAAACCGGAGTTTGTGAAGCACGATTCATACTATTAAAGTGTAGTATTTCTGAGTCCAGTTGAAATGTGCACCATTTTAGAAAATTCTCTATTTGGGGAAGCTTTTGGTTCCTTTACGTATACGTAAAGGACTGAAATACCCTTACAAGGCGTCTTCTTTTCTTCGATATATTTGCTTACTTGGTTATTCGGCGTAAGCAGCAAATTTATGGCAAATCTAGGGAAGAATTTTTTTGAAACGCTTTTTGGGTCTCATTACAAAAATGACGTTCATCGCAAAAACATGCGTTGTTCCCACAAAAGGATTTTCGTTCTTAATTAGATAAAAATAAATTCAGAAAGCAATATATTTTCACCGTTAGTACTGTTAAGGTTAGGGCAGCATCTTAAGAAATTTTCTACCTACAGAAACTCACAAAAAATGTATTTAAAAAAAGCGATTGTAAAAGTTAAAAAATAATTTTTGTACATAAATTTCTGCGTTTTCATTTTGCAGACAAGAAAGCTCAACTTATTTCAAAGTAAAAATATATTTTCGTATTTTTATAATTATCTTTTTATACTCAAAATTCAATTAACATTTCCCTTTTTCTGATATAATTCAAATATTGGAATTGAACCTATACTGAACATGTTACTTTCAATGGTCCTTTAGTCAAATTTAAAATGATATTCAAGAAACTTCAACTACTGCTGAAGTTCAAACCGTATTGATTGATATAGCCTATTTACGGTGAAAATTACATTTTTTCTACTGAAAAGTACATAAATCTTAATAATTTCAATAATTTGTTGGAATTCAATAAGCAAGTCACAATTCCAACAGAAAAATTGGATTTTTTTTTTTACTTGTTTGAATTCAAGCAAAGCATTTTGTTGGAAATCAAATTTTTTTTACGGTGCAGCTTTTCCACTTGAGACACGACACCAAAAGTGCCGTTTTTAGTGTCATTTGAACTTGATAATGGGGGAATTTATATGAAAGACGTAGATATGGGCAATATCTTTTATATGAGCTATAAAAGATCTACCAACGATGTTCTGGTAGCCTGCTAGTGCCACCCTTTGAGAAATAGCACAAATGTACCATTTTGGTGCCATATGGCACTTGCAGATGGCAAAATTTATTAACAGCACGTAGATATGAGAAATAGCTTTTGAACGACCCATTAAGAATCTCTTTATGATGTTCTGGTAGCTCGCTAGACCTGTTGAAAGAAAAAAAACAAAAAAAAAAAACGGGAGACAGATCAGTGCTACCGATGCAAAAAAGTGATTTTCCTTGTTGTTCAGGGAGGAGGACTGTGGCTTCCCTGTATAAGGTTTTGACCATGTTGATTCCAATGGTACACTTTTCATTTTGATATGACGCCATTTTCGAGGGGTGTGAGGCTTTTTTTTCGAAATCAACATAAATTTCTTTTCGCAATAAACTTTTACTTTTAAGACGAACCGAAATAATAGTTAACGGTCCTGAGTCAGTGTCAGATGGGAATTTTTTTTTTAGTAGGCAGTTTTTTTCAAAACGCGTTTTTTAACTTTTGTTTACTATGGACTGTGGTTTGCTCTTTACTAGGTTGCAGCTGCCGCTGCAACCATGATACTTTAGTGGGACATGCTTTTAAAAAATGAGCCTAGAAAATGACTGAAAAATAAACAACAGCAGATACGGATATTCCCGATACGATACATGCGATACCAATACGCACGATACGGGTACGCGCTATATCGATACGCCCGATACCACATACAGCCCTTCCCCAGGGACTATTGAGGGCCATATCATCATCAAAACCTTATATATAGGATCTTTGAACTATGTTAAACAAAATGACTATCTCATAATTTTTATAGGACTAGTTGGGGGATGGGGCCTGTAGGGAGGGGGGCTATTTGCCCTCCAATCTTTTTGGTCACTTAAAAAGGGCACTTAAAAACTTAATTCCCTTTCGAATGAGCTATTACACACCTCTCTATGATTCTCTGGCCACCCCCTAGCCCTTCTAGAAAAAAAAAGAGGAGACAGATAAGTGCTACCCATGCAAAAAAGTCATTTTCTAGTGTTCAAGGTGGGGGACTGTAATTATCCTTCCAAAGGTTTTCGACCATGCTGATTCCAATGGTGCACTTTTTATTTCGATTTGACGCCATTTTCAAGGGGTTTCAGGCTCTTTTTTGAAATCACCATAAATTTCTTTTCGCAATAAATTTTTACTTCTAAGATTAACCGAAACAATAGTTACCTTTCCTGATTCAGTGTCAAATTGTAATTTTTTCTCACTAGACAGTTTTTTTTTGAAAACACGTTTTTCAACTTTTGATAACTATGGGCTGTGGTTCGCTCTTTACTAGGTTGCAGCTGCTGCTGCAACCATGATTTTAAAAAAAAACCATCAGGAATTGAATAAAAAAGACAAGTTTTTTACACTGAAAGTAAGGAACAGCATTAACAATTGAAATGAATAGAAATTATTCCGTATATGTGGGGAGCTGCTCCCTTCTCAACTCCCCGCTCTTTACATTAAAGCTTTATAGTGCTTCTAATTCGTGGTTCTAGTGCTTACAAGCTTTTTATTCGAATTAAACTGTGCTGGAGAAGTCGTTCTTAACAAATTAGGGCTAAAATTTAAATTTTAGCGTAAAGAGTAGAGGGCTGAGAAGAAGTCATCCCTCCCTTATTTAAGGAACAATTTCTGTTCGTGTAAAGTATTAATGTTGCTCCTTAATTACCGTTGAAAAGCATGTTTTGTTACTGAATAGAACCTAAGACAAAATTTTTATTGGAATATTTTCTGCTTGGATATTATTCGACTTGTCGACAAGCAAACTAAGCTTTTTGGGGGTATTTTTGGGGTGAAGAGTTTTCTGCTTTAGGCAGTCTTTGCAGGTGTGTGAGTGTGAGTAGGGGAGGCGAAAGAGTCCTCATTGTTTGATGCTTGTAAAAGAAAACGGAAAAAACGACAGTCTAAGGAATGGGAGTACAATAGCTCATTCTTCAATCAAAAAAATGTATGCAAATGTGATACAAAAATATGGCTTTTTTTTTCTTTTTTTTTTTTACTGGAACGTTGTTTTAATTTTTTTTTAATGCGTACAGAGCAGTGGCAACTCAGAAAAAAAATAGGAGGTTGCAATCCTCCCTTTTAACTCCACATCAAACAAAGTGTTAGATGTTTTGGACAGATTGTGATGATTATGGCTAAAATTGTGATGTTATCATTGACGATCTATTGGGTTATTAATTTTATGATCATTTAATTGTGAATTTTCATGTTAATGAATTTTCTTTTAACGTTTAAAATAATCTTTCTTCTAGTCGCTCTTTCAATATATTTATAAATTGTCAGCAAAAATTGCTGTTCAATAAGAACTATCAAATACGTCAAAAAATTGTAATGTAATATGTGTTATAGAATTGTGAGCCGGACCAAGCTAAAGATAGACTGAAAGGAGTTAATTGAAGAAAAGTAACCATTTGGAGAAGTGCCTTACCGCCTGGGTTACTTTACCTTACCACCTGGAAAACTGCATCAAACTTGACTAAGGCCATATTAAAAATATATCTATTATAATATAAAAACTAATCAAAAATTACTAAATTACGCGTATCTTTTGAACGCCAACGTGTAGCTAGTTTGAATTCTCTGTTAAACTAGGGAGCAAGAAGAAAAAACTAGTTAATGGTCTGCATATTGCTTATCTGGTGCAAGGACCATTAATTCATAATCATGAATTCTCTGTTAAACTAGGGAGCAAGAAGAAAAAACTAGTTAAAGGTCTGCATATTGCTTATCTGGTGCAGGGAGTTATTCATGAATTCTCTGTTAAACTAGGGAGCAAGAAGAAAAAACTAGTTAATGGTCTGCATATTGCTTATCTGGTGCAGGGAGTTATTCATGAATTCTCTGTTAAACTAGGGAGCAAGAAGAAAAAACTAGTAAATGGTCTGCATATGGCTTGTTTGGTGCAGGGAGCTAGTTTAGGCAAATATTTATCTTTATTAATTGTAGCCCTCCGGCTTATGCATCAATTATAATGTTTTCTGTTGGCTTAGTCCTATATACTTTCGTTAGGCTGGTTTAACTTCATTTTCGGTTTGATTATACAGATTTTTGGTGAATTTGTATACGCATCTGACGCAATACGTTCGCAAGAGGCCTTTAAGGCCACCCAAATCTCACTGTTTTTAAAATTGCCCGCATATTTTTAATCTACTCAAATATTATCAATTCAATTTTAAACATATTATTCAATAATAATCAAGTTATTATTCAAACCAAAGTTGTTTAGATAGCTTTCTTCTTTTAGATTAGTGTCGGAACAATTCACAACGGAGGAGGATAGACTTGTTGCTGAAGTAGAGGAGCTTCAAAGGACTTTATCCAATATCTGGAGAGATACTTCTACATATGATCAGTCAATTAGAGCTATTTCGGAAGAAGTGAGTAATTGATTGCTTAAATTTCAATCATGCTGCAACCACTTCTCAGAAGCAGTACTATAAAGAGTAAATACTAGTAAAGTATTTATTTCCTGCTAAAAATAGTTCGTTATATAGAAACGGCTTTACTGCATCTCGTCTTCAAATAGAGTTTGCGAATATTAAAAGGACTTAATAAAATATTATTAACAGAAATGTATTCATGAATTTTTTGTGACAGAAGTACCTAATTCTGAGTGGGAGGGGTTAAATTTTAGAAACGAAACAATAGGTTATTTTTAAAACGGAGCTCGTTAAATTAAAAAAATAATAATAATGAAAATCAATTTTTATAGAAAGGCATGGATGCTTGAATATATCTCGCAGCATTTGAGGAGAGGAAGAGGAGACAAACTTGAAACATATTAGAAATTTTACAGTTCATAATAATCTTCGAGCCGCGGGCCTATAGCCCCCCCCCCCAGTCCCGTACGTGCCTGATTGTGCACATCAGAAGTTTGAACAATTAATCAAAAAGCTTTATATAAATGTTATGTTTCCAGCTTTTTCATTTTACACAACATACGGCGCTATGGACAGAAACGTTGTTTTGGGTTTGACTTCAAATATTTTTTATTACAATATACATTTGAATTCAATTATTTCAGAGCTTGGTTGATTGTTATTCTGGGTGGAAAGGGGCATTGTTTGAGATCCTTATATAGCCTGCTACAAAGATAAACTGATAACAAAGAAAAAATTTAAAAGTAATAGATAAGCCAAATAAGATTTACTCTTACTGACAGACCTTTAAAGACCTACTTTTAATGTTAATTTTTTGTGAAATTCTCAAAGTTAGGTTGATTTTCTTGCCGTTTAAATTAATTTTTGACTTCAATAGGAATAATGGGGAGTGTCTATTAAAAAAAGTAATTGAAAACTTAAGTTAGGTATTTTTTGAAATTACTTTACTGTTTAAATGTCTGACTATTTAATGTTACAGAACACTTGATCCTATGGGAAGAAATGTTTTTTTGGGATTAATTTCGGGAAATTTTGTCTACAGCTTTTGCTGTGTCTGCAACTTTTGGCTACAAAATTTTGTCTACAATTTTGCTTTTAGATTTGATTATTTAAGGTTCGGTCGTTCGTCATGCATGTAGAAATTTGGATCATTTGAGACCCTTATAAAGCCTGCTACAAAGGTGAACTACTAACAAAAAAAAATATATAAGCAAAATAAGATACTTTACTATTGATATTATTTTTTAAATTACCGTATTCAAATAAGCACTTGTTAATCGTAGATTCACATTCTTACCATTTATCCATTTTATGGCACAATTGAATTGAAGAACAATAGATCTCTTTTGGAAGTAAAATTTTGTGTAATTTTTCAAAATTATAATAAAGGCTTTATATAGCATGGACATCAAATTGATCTATGTTATAAATGAAAAAAGTTGGTAAGTTGAGGAAAGCAAATCAAAAGGTCAAGTTTTGTAAAGTTATGTTATGTTATGTCAACTCAAGTTATGTTATGTTATATTGATTGTGTAGTATCTTTTTCTCTTATTTTTTCAGCTTGAGCAGGTCGAGTCGACTCTTTTTTCACGGAGGCTAGAGGAGGAACATTTAGTAAACCTTTTAAGGGAAGCCAATCTCGAATCATTGACTTTGAGCACTGCGACTGAAGAACATTCACGGTCACTCTGGGATGGTAAATTCTATGACCATATTTTAAATTACAAGATAGATTTCAATTTATAGTGGATTCACCCTATTAATTAAATTGTAAGTGTCGAAAACATAAACGTTCAAATGGGGATAAGTCCATTTATTAGACAGTGAAAACAGAAAACAAAAGGCTTGATATTTCGATCATTTGTACAGTGATCGTCATCAGCAGAAATACTGTGTTTCTGCCGATGACGGTCTCTGTGCATGTGATCAAAATATCCAGACTTTTGTATCTGTTTTCACTGTCTAATAAATGGACTTATCCCCATTTGAACGTGTATTTTTTCGTCATAGAAAGGCAGTGTTGTCTTGTAAATAATTACCTAATTTAAGATATTATGTCATAAGTGTAGGAAATCTTGGATTAGTTTCAGAGTCGACTGAGTTCATTTCTTAACTATTTTCCAAGTATTGGAGGAGTCATTGGAGGAGTCACCCCGAACAGGAGGAGTCATTGACTTTGAGGGTTCCGACCAAAGAACGGCAAGAACAATTGATCTCCTTCGGAAGTAAAGTTTTGTGTCATTTTTCAAAATTACAAAGGCTTTATATAACAGACATCAAATTGATCTATGTTATGAATGAAAAAAGTTGGTAAGTTGAGGAAAGCAAGTCAAACGGTCAAGTTATGTAAAGCTCAATCTGTTTGGGGCCCAAATTGGGCTATAATAAATAAAGCCCAAATTGGGCTACGTAAAGCCTGATCTCGTTTTCACTTGTTTTCATAGATTTTCCATTTTGTCCTCTGTGAAAAACGAATTTTAACTT